>APFE030206007.1:0-13808 GCA_000404065.3 Pinus taeda | reverse complement strand
CTTATCATTCAAATACAAAGCACATTGATGTTCAGTATCACTTTGTGAGGGATATGATAGAAGACAAAAAGGTGTTGCTGGTAAAAGTGGACACTTTGAATAATACTACAGATGCATTGACAAAATCTGTGAGCTCTGAGAAGTTCTCTTGGTGTAGAGAGACAACGGGCGTTTCAGGGCTGGAAAAATGACTAAGCTCTCTTGTGGCCCCCTGTGGAAAGAAAAAAACAGGTGGGAGAATGTTGGGTTGTGTTATATTCTTTCCACGACTAGCCCAAGTAGTTAAACAGGGGGTTAGAGGGGGGGCGGAGCCCCCCTTGGTTGCGCCGATTGTGTAGCGGTGGGGGCTCACAGGGGGTTTGAGGTGCACCTGTAACCCCACTTTATATGGTTCGTGGCAGTGCCCCAGAAAATTTTGGTTTTGGACCCTATGTTAGGTTGGGTGGACCCACCTATGGTTTTGTGCATGATTTTCGCACATGTTTTTGGATGTGATGATTTTCGGTCCATGGTATTGGATGCTTCGGCATGTATAAATATGTATTATAACATTAAAAGGAACATAATGAAAAATCAAGCTGGTAGTCCTAGTTTTGGGATCCAGGGAAAAATCTCTGTGTATATATGTTTTATGTGTTATACTCTCACATTGTTTATTTTCTGTGTTTTAGAATTCATATGCAGGTAATTTTTGTACGGGGTTAAAACCTACAAGCGCGCTGCAAGACCGAGCACTAACATGGTACATAAAGTACTCAAGTGATCACCCAACAGCGGGGATAGAAGAAATCCAGAGTAAATTAAAGAAGGATTTCAACCGTCAGAAGTCAGAAACATAGTCGATTATAGGGTTCAAAGAGATTGCGATGATGCCTGGTGAAACCCCGTGGGATTTGGACCAAAGACTGAAAAGTACTGTTCGCGAGGCTAACATGACATTGACGGATGTGTAGCACTGTGCTTGGTTTTTGGCATCCCTAACACCACATCTAAGGATGGCTTTATCACAACAGAAGATCTCAACCCAGGCCAAAGAACTAGAGACAACGACGAGGTTACACGAAACACCGTTACAAGACCCAGGGTTGGGAGTACAGCAAATCCAAGCACAAATCCAAAACTTCTGTTTGGAAATGAAGAAATTAAAACAAGAACAGGTGCCCTGACTGGAAGTCCGAGAGGAAGTATGGTGTATAAAGTGCAGAAGCCAGGGACACGACAAAGATCATTGCCCGGTCTCAGTGAATCTTGTGGCGGCAAGGGGACCTGCACTGCTGCGACCAAAGGCACAGGCAGGACATAGCACTGTAGCCCCGCTCTGGTGCACAATTTGTCAGGTGAGAGGAAATCACAACACTAATAACTGCCATCTATTACCAAAATACATCTAGACCCCCCCAACAGCTATTTTGCAACTTTTGAAGGTCAATAGGCCACGAAGAAAGAGATTGTCATAGCTACCAAATGTTAATGGACTAGTCACCAGATTACAGAATGCAGACTAAGGCGCGAGGTCAGGATCCAGCCACGCCAATCACGCACGGTGGGTTCTAGGGCCGTGGGTGAGGATGGGGCGGCATGGGGCCAGGAAGGGGTCATGAACAACTAATCTTCTAAAACTGCGGAGGCCCAGGACATTACGCGCGGGATTGTACCAACCCCGCCAAAATTTCATGTAGCTATTGTGAGCAATTCGATCATGAGTTGATAGATTGTCCTACGATGATAGCACAAATCCGAGAAAAAAGGGCAGTGCAACCAACAACAACCTAGAATGTGCAAATGATGAGGTTCGAACCCCGCGAGGAAGATCCCAAAGTTAACATGGTACTAAGAAGTGCCATGGCCACAAAAGCGGATAGAGGGAGCTTAAGTAAGGAAGATGCAGGGGTGGGTAAGGAGACATATTTGGAAGCCCAGGAGAGCTTCGCAGAAGTCTCTACCCCAGGTAGTAGGGATTAGCCTAAGCCGGTCAGGGATGCCTCGGTGATAACTACCTTTTCATAGACATGTATAACATTGCTTGGGGACAACAGGGTAGTTAAAGGATTACAGGAACTGATAAATAGATACGCAGGATGGAATGAACCTCACATAGTTCGAAAGTTGGGAAGACATGCGTCGCGAACCAGGATGGAAATGTGACTAACAACGCAGATCGACGAGTATGAAATGGATCAGGTCATTCTGGATCTAAGGTCAGATGCCAATGTACTACCTAAACAAACTTGGAAGCGCATGGGTAAGCCTACACTACAATGGTCCCCTATCCAATTGGGAATGGAAAATTAGCCGAAGGTATTGCCCATGGGAAGGCTGCAAGGAGTTACGGTAGAGCTTGACGACACTAGTACTCGAATGGATTTTCAAGTTATTGAGCTCATGGATGAAAGTACACCCTATCCCATGCTATTAGAAATTGACTGGGCCACCGATATGAATGGGGTTATTAATTTAAAGAAGTGGACAATGGTATTTGAAACAAAGTCGCTCCGCGTAGTCATTCTGCTAGATCCAACTAAAGGATCGCGCTATATTGAACCTGTGCACAACAAAGAGAGCGACAACGAATTAGATGGTATCTATAGAATATCTGCACAAAGGAAAGAGTGGGGCAAGACAAAGAAGGATAGAAGAATATCACGAGGCTATGCAGAATCTTGCACCACCAATTCAGATGAAGAAGATGAGCGGTGGCGTAACAGGTTGAATGGAGTAACTGCGGTACATTGCAATATGATGACCAAATCTTTGTATTGTGTAAGGGCCCAGGATCGCGAACTGCCGACATATGATGGGCTAACGATTATAGATGAATTCCTAACCAAATTCGAAATCGTAGTACCAAAGCACCAATGGTTTGATGCATTGATATGGGTGTTATGTGTGACGCCTGCGCGATGGTGGGGCACACATGAGGGGACTTTCGGCAATTGGCGCGATTGCAGGTGCATGATGAAGATCAGATTTGAGAAGTTGGAACTATGCATAACGGAGAAATATGATGGACGTGATGACCCGCACATGCACCTGACCAGATGGGTCAAACCCTATGGGGAGGAACCTTAGCCGAATGGGTGCACTTATTTTATCGCACCCTGGACATCATTCCCAGCAACTGGTATACTAAAGTGGAGCTCCGACACGACACAGGCGAGTGGGATATCTTGCACGCGGGGTTTTTGTCGACATTTCTATTTGAAGATCAATGGATGGATACCGTGGATGAAGCATTACAACTGGTAAAGACTACCATTTTCAAAGCACCATTGGAACGAGAGGAAATTGTGCAGCCCGACTGGTCGCGACAACTGAGCCAGGCTCTCAAATGTAATAATGTCCAGGTAGAAGATGATGAGGACGATCCACGAAACATCAACATTCCAGAATTAGAGGGGAGTCGTGAGGTGCGTGGACCCGAAATCAAAGATCCAGATATCACAGGCCCATTGAAAACGAGACAAGTCAACAGTGGAACCGAAGAAGAACTGAAGTATGCAACACTGGGGGACTATTAGGACGACGCCACAGTGGAGAAGGTCGTCGAATTGCTTCACGAATATCAATATTTATTCCCAACCAAAATCACGGAGCTAAAATGGATCCTAGGAGACCTGGGAATGATGAAGATAATGTTGAAGCTAGACGCGAAACTAGTTAAGCAGCGACCATACCGATTGAACCCAAAATATAAATCAAAGGTCCACGAAGAATTGGACAAGATGTTGGTAGTAGGAATCATTGAACTAGTTGAGGAATCCGACTAGGTAAGTCCAATGGTTGTGCAGGAGAAGAAACAGAAGGGTGAGATTTGTATCTGCGTGGATCTCAGGAAGCTCAACGATGCATGCGTTAACGATCCATTTCCAACTCTATTTACAGATGAGGTACTGGAAAATGTGGGAGGCAGGAAGCCTACTCCTTCATAGATGGGTTCTCAGGATACCACCAAAATAATATCGCGCCAGAGAACAGGAGTAAAACAACGTTTGCCACGGAATGGGTTGCTTTTAGTACACGGTGATTCCCTTTGGACTGAAGAATGCGCCAGCGATATTTTCACGAATTGTGGTAGTGGCATTCAAAGAATTTATCCACAAGTTATTAGAGGTCTACCTTGATGATTAGACCATGTTTGGACTGGTTAAGAAGCACATAGCGAGCTTATGATTGATGTTGAATACTTGTCACCGACACTAGATTGCACTAAACTTGAAGAAGTGTACTTTCCTTGTCCCATTCGAGAACCTACTAGGCCGTGTGGTCTGTAAGCAAGGCCTAATGGTGAATCCAGCAAAGATCATTGTCATACTCAATACAAGCGTCGCAAAGTGTCAAACAACTACGCACCACACTAGGACACATGAGCTACTATCGGAATTTCATCAAAAGCTACACCCAAATCACATCTCTGATGGAACAATTACTAAAGAAGGATGCTACTTATTGCTAGAATGAGGAATGCAACAAGAGTCTGGAGACGCTCAAGGAAAAGATGGCATCAGCCCCTATATTGGTCTTTCCAAAATGGGACGTCGAGTTTCATGTGCATGTCGACGCGTCGTGTATCGCCCTGGGGGCGGTACTTACTCAACCAGGAGCAGAGGGAATTGACCACTTGATTGCATTCGCAAGTCATCGGTTGTCAAAAGCTGAGAAGAATTACTCCACTATCGAGCGCGAGGGATTAGCGATGGTATACGCGCTTCAAAAATTTCGCCACTATCTGCTTGGAGGCCATTTTAAGATGTATACCAACCACTCGGCATTAAAATACCTAGTGAACAAGCCTGTGTTGGGGGGGCGCATTTGTAGATGGTTATTGTTATTCCAGGAATATGACTTTGAAGTCATCATAAAGCCGGGACGTCTAAACGTAGGCACAAATCACATGTCCCGAATTGAGACCAACGAAGAACCTACGAATCTAGAGGACGGACTCCTGGATGCACAACTATGTGCGGTGCACGTAGCGGATGGTCACTTTGAAGATATAATACATTTCTTAACTACATGAACCACATCGCAGGGATATTCCGTTCAGAAGAAGAAGGAATTGGTGATACACACAGCAGACTTCACCATGATTGCAGGATACTTCTACAAAATGGGCAACGATGAAATATTGCGTAGGTATGTCCCAGAGTTCGAGTGAGGACAGATCCTAGCCGAAGCACATGGGGGGGTTGCTGGCGGACATTATGCAAGCCACGCCACAACCCAAAAGATTCTTTGCGCAGGATTATGGTGGCCCACTCTGCATCAGGGTTCGAAAGCATTCTGTTGAGCCTGCGACATATGCCAGTGGACGGGGAAACCATCACGGAGAGATGAAATACAACTCCAGCCACAAATGATGTTACAACCATTCGATAAGCGAGCAATCAATTTCGTAGGACCTATCGAGCTGTGAGGGAAGACGAGCATGCTCTATATCATCACTGCGACAGATTATTTGACCCGATGGGCAGAGGCACAGCTAGTTAAGGATTGAAGGGCTGTGACAGCTGCGAAGATCTTATTCGAGAACGTACTAACAAGGTTTGGTTGTCCCAAAATCCTCATGAGCGATCGGGGAACACATTTCCTGAATGAAACAATCAATGCACTCACTGAGGAGTTCCAAATATATCTCTAGTAGAGTACGCCATATCACCCACAAGTGAATGGGATCGTGGAGGCATTTAACAAAATCTTGGAGACAACGTTGACCAAAGTTTGCAATGCGCGACGAAATGACTGGTACTTGTGCATCCCAGCTGTGTTATGGGCATATCGAACCACGTGCAAGAATTTGACGGGCCAGACACCTTTTCAGTTAGTCTATGGTAAGGGGGCGTAATGCCTATGGAATATATTGTGCCCAGTCTATGGATCGTAGCAATCACAAGTATGGTAGACTGTGGGGCTTTGGAGGAAAGGCTCACGTAGCTAGCAAAACTGGAAGAGGAACGATTTTTGGCCAGATTCCATCAGCAAGTACAGAAACAGCGCGAGAAAGCATGGCATGATCGCCATATCAAGGTGTGCACCTTCAAGGAGAATGATCTAGTATTGATCTACGTTAGTAAGTTCGAGAAATTCCCTGGCAAACTCTGAATGCATTGGTTGGGACCCTATGTCGTCAAAGAAGTTGCCAATGGGGTTGTGGTTCAGCTAGCCAAACTCAATGGATACCCCTTCCTGGGCCGAGTGAATGACAGTCACCTGAAGCTCTATATGGGCAGGCTGGCCGCCTAACTAACCATTTGAAGGACAATCCAACCGCTCCAGCCAGTTTAAAGAGAGCACAGGATGATAAAGCGGTCTAGGGGAAAGAGGCATGATTTCCAAGATACGCGTCGAACAATGTACGCTGCTACGTTGCCAAGAGGAAAGGTGACCAGTCATGTCACTATTCATGAAAATATGTTTGCATTAGGGCGAAAGGGAGCGGGCGACGAGAAATTAACAGGCCGAGTACGGGCTAGATATGGAACAAGTTGCAACAAATTTTACACGAGGACGCTAGAACAGGCGGGACCTAGTGCATTTGAAATTCGAATCGCCCATAAATCACAGAGGGGCATCCATTGGGTGACCTACACTTCTGGAAAACATATGCTGGGTCTTGATATGGAGCTGTTCATGATCTCTACACAAGGAGTAAGCCCGAGGGAGAAGCAGGACTCCCTAAGGAGTAGGGTGTTGACAACTGCGGGCGTCCCACAGTCTGCAGCATCACTAGTAGAGGATGTACCAGAAAAGGGGCGACACAAAGCAAAATTAGTCTAGATGTCATTGCCCCGCCTGAGGGCAGGAAAATGAACTACAACAATACAGAGAAAGGAAGGACAAACGGAGACTATAGGTTGAAATGAAGTTAATAAGTTGTCTCTAAAAGACCTTGAGGATTGGGATCTCGCGGACAACAACAACGGTCTTGCAAAATTGCAACATAAGCTGCAGCAAACAGTGCGAAGAGCAGATACGAAGGTTGGAAGTGGCTACAGTGGTATAAGGAGGTCCCATATGCGGCTCCCTCGCTCGAGCTAAAATCCTGTGACGGGGTGTTTTGTGTTAACCGAGCAGAGCAGAATGAGCATCATTGGTCACAAGGAGTGGTAAAAAAACTGAAGAAGGAGCCAGACGAAGCATGCTAGGAGACAACAAAGAAGCAGTAGGACAACTAGTGCCACCCAGAGGGAGGTGAACCACGAAGCCACGGTAGCACGTCTAGCCACACCAACGAGTGACTGAAGACGAGTCATGATGATTGTGTTGGGGGACTGTTGGGTAGCAGAGGTCCCGCGTAACAGTTTTGGGTCTGATAGCCTAGAAAGTAGGATAAAATTATTGTAAACCTCTGAAATATGCGGAGCGTGAAATGTAAAAGGTCGAGTCAAAGGGTGGTCCACCCAAGAAATAAAATAAAATAATAGGAAGTAAGTCGATCCGTGGACCATAGATAGGTATAAATAAAGGGCAGCTCTATGAGGGAAAGGCAGTTCTTGTTTTTGGGTTTCATCTTGGATCTAAATTGTAATGAGTTTTTTAGGAGAACACTCTGTAAGTGTCTGTAGGTTCGAGTCGAGGGTTTGGGTAGTGGATAGAGGCTCTGTAGCTGTGTGCGCAGAGGCCTGGAAGAGTCCGCAGCTGTGTGCGCAGACCCCTGCAGCTGAGTTGGCAGGGCAGATCTGGATGTATTGGTGATAAGTGGAAATAAAGATAAGTTTCTTTTGCAAATTCTATGTTACAATTTGAGCTATCACGAATATGACTGTATGAATGATTGATATAACTGCTTAATCTAAATGCATATGCTTATGTTATAGATATGTGTGAATTTAAGTGTATTTTAAGTACGCGAATTGGCCAAATCTATTAACTATTTGCTTAAAGACCCTCCTAAGTAGATGTGAGCTACATCTAATAGAATAGATCAGTAGACTGCGTGCTAATAGACAAGAAGAGATATTCAGGATCTGCGCGAATCCAACGCGGTACGAAGTTGCAGTATGGGGCACGAAGACTCCAAACCACATCTAGACATCCCAAGGGTGTGAAAACCTGGTTCCAGCACCCTTCCCTGTTACCTCGGGTGAGAGCTCAGTCCGTGCTTCGCGGACCGTTGCCAAAAGGGCCGGTAGCTGCGGTTTGCTTGGCTAAATAATCTTTCAAACTTGGGTCAGGCCCATATAAGCCAAAATATATATATATATTATATATATATCTTATCTAATATATATATATATATATTATATATATATATAAGCCAAGAAATTGCTTTGTGGAGGTTGTAACATGTGCATGAAGTGTTTTGAATATAGTTGCCATACTTTGAAACTGAAATATGCATCAAACTCTCATTCCCATAAAGTCGTAACCTGAATCTGATACCAATGATCTGGATCTTGGGGGAGGCCCCCAAGATCTGAAAAATTGAAACGCCAGAAGAAAATAAGAGAACACACATTAAACAGAACCACCAAGAATTTTTTTATTAAAATAGAGAATAATTGTAAAAGCTACATTATGGTGGACAATATGTCCTTTTACAAAATGTGACTTGTTCCTTACAGTGTATTTTTAGTTATAATACCACAGCTAAATTCCATGGGTAGATAGATATCATGGGTGATTGAATACCATGGGTGGATCTCACTTACAATACCGTGGGTAAATACCATCAGTGTATGAATACCATGGGTAGATGCCACTTGCAATACGATGGGTAAGTTTCATGGGTGGATAAATATCTTGGGTGGATGAATACCATGGGTGGATGCCACTTACAATATCATGGCTATATTCCATGAGTGGATAAATACGATGGGTTGATGAATACCATGGGTGGATGCCAATTTCCATTTAGATCAAAGACACTCGTGTTCAAATCAGGTGTGAGTAGAACCTCAAAACTTGCATGCACATTAATATTATTAGAGATTAAGTCACTATTTGGTTGGTTGGATAAAGGATTCACCACCCTATTGAAGTTTAAATGTACTTCTTACATTGTAATGTCAATTGGTTTATGTAATTTGTAAACATTGATCAACTTCATTTATATTTCTTTAAGGAGATTTTATAACCATATATTGTATATGAATAGTCATAATATAGATTGACATATCAAGCATGTTCATCATAAGTCAAACATTCAATTGATCTAATATTTGGAAATCTTATAGGGAACTAAAAACTAAAATATTTTCTCAAGAGAATGTGTTTTCATTAACTTGCAGAGAGGCGCATCAATTATTGTTTGAGTTGGGGATTGAATATAAGTAAATTCATTCATGTAAAAGTGATTGAATTTTATATAGAGATGAATATCAAGACAAGGTAGAATGTCATGTAGGCAAAGAGAAGAGATATCTTATAGATGTATAAGGTCTTACAGTTCCAAAGAAGGTTTTACAACACATGTCAATTATACTTAGAGATATAGAGATATGTTCATGTGTGAGAGATGTAGAGATATTGTATTGCATTTTAATTTTTTCCTAAAGGTTCATACTAATTTAGTATTCTTATATTAGGTAGGTGACATCCAAGGAGATCCACAAATGTGAAGTGCCAAAATGGAAGAAGGATATTGTAGAAATTGTCTGTGTATTTGTGAAAGATCTCCCTACAAGTTTGTTTAATTATACACCTAGTCAATGACATTGAATTAGTGGGTGTCGTATCGATGAGGTGGATGTTTTTCTTTGAGAAGTGTATGAAAACTCTAAAACGATATGTCTGACAAAATGCACATCCAGAGGGTTGTATGACTGCAGGGTATGTATTGAATGAAGCATTTTTCTTCCTATGTGAATTCCTTGGTAAGGATTTCGAAGATGGGTCATGCTTCTAGAATGAAGAACGAACATTATATATTATTGATGGAGAAAAACCACAATTTAATGGTGTTCAAGTAGAAATTAGTAAGTAAACTCATGATCATTGTGGTTGTTTTTATTGTGATTATTAATTTACTGTATAATTTATTTATCAAATTAACAGCATGGCCTTTGGAGTTTGAAATAAGCATGTTGACATATAATAGGTGTGGACCAAAGTGCTATACTCGACAAGTTCATTCTATACCACATGGACTTTATGAACAAATGGATTGATTTGTATGATAAATAGAGAGAAGTGTTAGAATCAAGGAGACAATATAAAAGATGGAACCCAAGGAATATCCCATTTCCTATTGATCTGAAAGGGGAATGGGCCAAAGATTGCACATGACTAGAATGGTTTACTAAACAAATTCAAAATCAAATAGTAGATGCAGGTATAGATTCAAACATAAAAAATATGAAATCAACCTGTCTAGAGGCTGATAAAGAACGGTACAATTGAAATTTTACATAAGGTTGTTTCCTTACAGTTTTGGCACTATTAAATATTTTAAAATTTGTCATTTTATTTACTTTAACCGAAATAAATGGTATTTCACAAGCAAGGAAATTTCCAACAATGTGGGCATATGGTTGACATTATCATGTAAAACGTGTAGATGTAAAGAGACAATCCTTCTATTGTGGCATCGTGGTTGACTTCAAGAAATCCAATCAATCAAGCTCAAAAGATAAGAATACTATGAAGCTCTCAATCTACAATATGTTGGCAAAATACAAGAAATTATTGAGTTGAATTACCGCTCTTTTAGATGTTGTATTTTTAAGTGTAGATGGTATGAAGCATTTGAGAGGACACAAAGACAGGATACCCATAGTGGATTGTTTTCTATAGATTCCTCAAAGTTCCTATCAGAGGATAAGAAGCCTTATGCTCTACCAATTCATTGTGAGCAAGTATTTATTTAACACAAAGAATTAGAAGCGGTGGTGATCAATAATATATTAATACATTGTTCATTGTGAATATACACATGTGTTTATTAATCAATGAAATTGTTATAACATATGTCTAATATATGTGTGTTCTCGTTCATGTGTAGATATTTTTCTATGAAGATATTTTGGACCCGCAATGGATATTTTTCATATATTATGATCCAAGATTAAGGCATGTATTTGATGATGCATTAGTGGATACTGAGAAAAACAATTATGGCCAACAAAATGAAAGACGGGTCAGAGAACATCGAAGAAATTGACATCCATGATGATGATGAAGATGATGCAAGTCAAGACAAGGATGATGATCATATTAACTACTTGAAAGATCATATGGACATTGACAATGATACATTGGATGGCATTGTTGTAGACAATGATGTTAATGATCAAGACTTCTAAATTTTCAGAAATATTTGTAATCCACGTTTAAAAAATGATGATTCTTATAGCCTAAAATTTGAAATGCTTTAATATTGTTTGTGTCAATACAAATTACCTGTTGCAATATCATTAAAGTGTTCAAGATATGGTATGAATTGTTTGGCGAAAAAAAAAAAAAAGGATTACTTGAATGCTTCTTCCATTAATTTTGTATCGACCTATGTTTGTGAAGACATAAAATTTAATAAAATATTAATGCTTGTATTTCACAATGATATTAATAAGCAACTCTTTTAACTTCATTATTTTTATATTGTCTGCATTTTAATGTTGGTCAACCCACTCTTACATTTAATTATCGACCTAGGTAGGATTTTATTTTTACAAGATTGTCACACAAATTCTATGCTAAGGCAAATGATGAATAGTATAAAATAATCTCAATCCAAAGTCACTACACACACACTCTCAATAATCAACAAAGTTGTTACACACTCCACACAAATTCAATGTGAAGAAATACTATAGAAAAAGCTAATTTTCCATTCAATCTCTCTCACAGAACTCCTGAAAACCATCAATCATTCAATCCGCACACATAAAAGGAAGTGAAATCCAAATTGTAACAATAAAGAAAATAATTAAATACTAGACTAAACTAAGGGACCGGCCGAAGACTTAGGTTGTCACACCATACAAAGCTTACTGCAATTAATTAAATTACACAGAGAATTAACTGTAGTAGCGGTAGTAACAATAATACCATAACTAAGAAATATTTACCCAATGTATCATACAACCACTCTCATAGCACTCCTAAAAACCAACACTCATTCAATCTACACACATAAAAGGAAGTGAAATCCAAACTGTAACAACAAAGCAAATAATTCATTACCACACTAAACTGAGGGACCAATCCACGACTTAAGTTTTCACACCATCCAAAGCTTATTGCAATTATTAATTAAATTACATACAAAATTAAATCTAACAACAACAATAACAACAATCAAATAAATGAGAAATAGTTATGCAATTATGTATTTCACTCTAATTAACCAATGATCCATGCTAAGAAGGAGGGCCCTTCCTCCTGAGCAAGTTTGGTGTACTAAAAAGCACACAAACTACTCAAGGGAAATTATTGAACCACAAAGTTGATATTTTCATTAATATATGTATCAGGATTACACAGCTCTGGTGTTTCCCCTTTCCAATCTTACTCTCCAATCTTCGCTCTAGCCCTCGCAAGCAAACCGTCTTCTCTTTTAGATATATTAATTACAATGAGAAGATCATCATGAGAATATTTTGATTCTCATATGATATTAAAATAAAACGAGATCTTAACAATCACAAAATGATTTCCATGGAAGGGGTAAAACTATAATAGTTTCCTTTAATTACAAATAGAGTTACAAAAGATCTCAACCAAATGATCTGGATGATCCACAAATATCTCCAAGTGATGAGTTATTTATTTTGACTTTGATACGCTTCTAGATCCATTATGGTTATGAAAGCCACGACGTGCTTAAGCAATTGCCTATGTAGCAACAACAACTCCCAGAACCTTAATTAATCCAAATCAGTAAAGGAACTGAAATATAATATTGTAATAGCAAGCTTCAATAGACCATTCAAACCTGAAACAAACCATACATTAGTTTTATGGTAAAAATAAGCCTAATAAAGTAGTTCTAATGTCAAATTATAAGTAGAATTGGACTGAGAAAGCGACAAGTGAAAAATGACATACGTAGGTGAATAAGGATTGTTACAGTAATAAGATATGGTCTTGTTGGTAAAAAATGGATAAAAGAAATAGGAAAATAAGTAACAAAAAGATAATAATTATGTGACCCAACATCTCCCCCCAACTTAAGTGGTGGCAGTTACATCGGTTTAATTGTAAAATGTAATGGTGTCAGAATGGTCCAATCGTGCAATATTATGGCAAAGTGAGGTATGTATTAATTGGACAAATAATTGGATTTCTTGGATCTAGTATGATTAGGAAAGGCGATGCGTGCTCAAGAAATTGTCTGTGTAACAACAATAGCTCCTGGAACCTTAATTAATCCAAATTAGTGAAGGAGTTGAAATGTAATCATGTAAAAACTAGCTTTGACAGACCATCCAAACCTGAAACAACCCAGCCATTAACCATCAAATTAACTAACTCGTAAGCACCAAATCCCTTAGCCCTTGACCATTAATTGTAGAAATTTTGAATAATTTAACGCATATTCAACAGAGATTATCCTGATCATGTACTATTGCGGAAAACATACACAATACATAAGCTCCTCTACGTTGATCATCAATATAGCAGCATCAATAACAATAAAACATCAAGAGCATTCACACATTAACACAGTATGTATCCCGGGGAAAGCATCTCGCTAAAAACCCCAACTATCTGTATATTAATGATTGAGTCATGTAACATTACAAAGTACAATGCTTATCACAAGTATCTCCCCCTCTGTTACACACAATACAGTTCAGATTTGAATCAATCACTGGCTCAAATCTCTTTCGCTGCTTGCTTGCCTCCGCTGCTCAATACCTGCTCAAGAA
>APFE030206001.1:8758-73646 GCA_000404065.3 Pinus taeda | reverse complement strand
ATCACTTCCGGGGCTTGCACCCGGTAACCAGGACTTCCCAGGAGGTCACCCATCCCGGAACTCCTCTGGCTCAAGCGCGCTTAACTGTGGAGTTTTTCCCCACAATCAAGCCCACTTAGCTTGCTACCCCATTGGCAAAACCTTAGCAAGTATTGTGCCTCATGAACCATTCAAGTAGAGATCCCTTGACTCTTTTTGAATTTAAGTATGGGGGTTTACGCAGTGCATTATATTAGATATCATTTTGGGATTCAACTGCGTTAAGCAAGTCATTCACGTATGACCATTTCCATGAGAGGTAGTCGTAACTGACTAATTTCTCATGATTTTTGAATAGTTCACTTAGCACTCATTGCATCGGGTGATGCTCACAGGGGTGAAGAAGTGGGATTGAAACTAGTGAAATGTGGAGAACGAATCACATAGCATCAATCATCACTTCCGGGGCTTGCACCCGGTAACCAGGACTTCCCAGGAGGTCACCCATCCCAGAACTCCTCTGGCTCAAGCGCGCTTAACTGTGGAGTTTTTCCACAATCAAGCCCACTTAGCTTGCTACCCCATTTGCAAAACCTTAGCAAGTATTGTCCTCATGAACCATTCAAGTAGAGATCCCTTGACTCTTTTTTGAATTTAAGTATGGGGGATTACGCAGTGCATTATATTAGATATCATTTTGGGATTCAACTGCATTAGGTAAGTCATTCACGTATGACCTTTCCATGAGAGAAAGTCGTAATTGACGAATTTCTCATGATTTTTGAATAGTTCACTTAGCACTCATGGCATCGGGTGATGCTCACAGGGGTGAAGAAGTGGGATTGAAACTAGTGAAATGTGGAGAACGAATCACATAGCATCAATCATCACTTCCGGGGCTTGCACCCGGCAACCAGGACTTCCCAGGAGGTCACCCATCCCAGAACTCCTCTGGCTCAAGCGCGCTTAACTGTGGAGTTTTTCCACAATCAAGCCCACTTAGCTTGCTACCCCATTTGCAAAACCTTAGCTAGTATTGTGCCTCATGAACCATTCAAGTAGAGATACCTTGACTCTTTTTGAATTTAAGTATGGGGGTCTACGCAGTGCATTATATTAGATATCATTTTGGGATTCAACTGCATTAGGTAAGTCATTCAACGTATGACCATTTCCATGAGAGGTAGTCGTAACTGACTTTCTCATGATTTTTGAATAGTTCACTTAGCACTCATTGCATCGGGTGATGCTCACAGGGGTGAAGAAGTGGGATTGAAACTAGTGAAATGTGGAGAACGAATCACAAGCATCAATCATCACTTCCGGGGCTTGCACTCGGTAACCAGGACTTCCCTCCCAGGAGGTCACCCATCCCAGAATTCCTCTGGCTCAAGCGCGCTTAACTGTGGAGTTTTTCCACAATCAAGCCCACTTAGCTTGCTACCCCATTTGCAAAACCTTAGCAAGTATTGTGCCTCATGAACCATTCAAGTAGAGATTCCTTGACTCTTTTTGAATCTAAGTATGGGGGTTTACGCAGTGCATTATATTAGATATCATTTTTGGGATTCAACTGCGTAAGTAAGTCATTCACGTATGACCATTTCCATGAGAGGTAGTCGTAACTGACTAATTTCTCATGATTTTTGAATAGTTCACTTAGCACTCATTGCATCGGGTGATGCTCACAGGGGTGAAGAAGTGGGATTGAAATTAGTGAAATGTGGAGAACGAATCACATAGCATCAATCATCACTTCCGGGGCTTGCACCCGGTAACCAGGACTTCCCAGGAGGTCACCCATCCCAGAATTCCTCTGGCTCAAGCGCGCTTAACTGTGGAGTTTTTCCACAATCAAGCCCACTTAGCTTGCTACCCCATTTGCAAAACCTTAGCAAGTATTGTGCCTCATGAACCATTCAAGTAGAGATCCCTTGATTCGTTTTGAATTTAAGTATGGGGGTTTACGCAGTGCATTATATTAGATATCATTTTGGGATTCAACTGCGTTAAGTAAGTCATTCACGTATGACCATTTCCATGAGAGGTAGTCGTAACTGACTAATTTCATGATTTTTGAATAGTTCACTTAGCACTCATTGCATCGGGTGATGCTCACAGGGGTGAAGAAGTGGGATTGAAACTAGTGAAATGTGGAGAACGAATCACATAGCATCAATCATTACTTCCGGGGCTTGCACCCGGTAACCAAGACTTCCCAGGAGGTCACCCATCCCAGAACTCCTCTGGCTCAAGCGCGCTTAACTGTGGAGTTTTTTCCCACAATCAAGCCCACTTAGCTTGCTACCCCATTTGCAAAACCTTAGCAAGTATTGTGCCTCATGAACCATTCAAGTAGAGATCCCTTGACTCGTTTTGAATTTAAGTATGGGGGTTTACGCAGTGCATTATATTAGATATCATTTTGGGATTCAACTGCGTTAAGTAAGTCATTCACGTATGACCATTTCCATGAGAGGTAGTCGTAACTGACTAATTTCTCATGATTTTTTGAATAGTTCACTTAGCAATAAACTATTATAGCAATATAATCGAATTAATTTATATTATAAATCTCGCACATATTTATTAGGAAAATATACTTAACAAAGCACTTTTGTTTTTATTCTATGATTTTTTTAAATTATAATTTTATTCACATAATATTATACATTCGATACATACTGAGTTGAACTCAATTTAACTTTATAAAATAATTATGTTGGTAAGAATGTCTATTTTGAAATAGGGTTTCGAGAATTTTAAATTAAATATCAATAATATTATATGAATAAGTGGGTTTTTAACTTTTAAGGAATATTCTAAAATATATTAGTAATCACACACCAAAGATTGAAATTTATCTCTAAAGTAATTGTCACTTATACTTTTTAATTATATTTTTTTGATTAAAAAATGTCATATGAAATTAATTATCATATTTTAGGTATGTGGTAGTGATAAGACATAACATTGGCCCATCCTATTGCAACAAAACCTATTTATATATTAAGAATCTACATGCTTAAGTAAGTGCCTTTCTATGATTAAAAAATATTGTTTATATATATATATATATATACTTACTTACTTTATTAATTCATTGCTTTTAATTAATTATTATTAAAAAATAAATTATAATTTAAATATTCTTTTATGATTTTATTTTTAATTTTGATAATATGAAAAACTTATCATAAATTAATCTTTATCAATTAATGTTAATGTTAATTTTAAATTTTATTTATTTTATTTTTATATTTTGACAATATGAAAAACTTATCATAAATTAATCCCTATTAATTAATGTTAATTTTATCTTATGTAAAATTTATATTTTATCAATCTTTTATAATTTCCATTTCTTTAATTTTATATTATTTGTAAATATGAATGGATCCATTCCTTATATACTTCGAAGTTATCAAAATTTCAAAAAACTTTTACATATATGTGAGTATATAACATGATTGTGACATAAATTAAATTAGCCATATTATTTATAATCAATTTTTTAATTTTATATAAAAATAACCATTTTCCCATTTTACTTTATTTACATAAATTTATATTAATGTATTAAAATTTTTAAATTTTTTAAATTCACATCTTTAGGTACATAAATGACTATAAAATTGGAAAATTTGAAAGTATATAAATTACCTTAACACATTGTACATGAATGATGAACAACTAAAATTTTATAGATTTTAATGTTGATTTAAGAATCTCATGCTTTATTTTTTTCCATTTTTATGATCAATTCTGTAGAGTTGTAATTAATTTTTTTATAATTACTGACATTTTTTTATTCGAGTTCAAAAATTACTAAAAAAAAAAAATTGTCAAAGTTGAAATTGAAGTTTTGAAATTTGCAAAATAAGAATGTTTCAAATATTTTTTAAGTTGATTAATCTATTCCATTTACTTCAAAGACTTTAGTTAACTTATGCCTTAAAGAATTGAACAAGTTATTTTGTTGTTATTCCCATTAATATAATTCAAGGTAAAAATTTAGAGTATATTTTGCTTTCAATTCCAATACACTGATACTCAATTTCAATTTTGCCAAAGTTTGATTTTTCATATTTCTTTGCCCAAATTCAACGTTCTAAGGTTCAATTTTGTAGGTTAGGCTTGCCCAAGTACCTCGTTAACTGCACAAGCCTAAAACATGTTAGTAATAGTACAACAATACCAACAATCACCTATACATATGGTCTACACAAGCCTCTAGTTTATCCTAGGCTTTCCTGGAATGAGGGAAAAAGGTAATCTATTGTGAATAGTTGCATATGTGTAAGTTGAGCCTTCTTAGCTTATTCATGAATATAGATCCTCTATGAATCACTTATTAGCATGTGATAATTTAACCTTAAATGTATTATTAGTGACTCTTGTTGTTGAAGCTCTAGCCTCCACACCTTCGATATATATATATTTAGATCATTCAATGAGCAATGAATTAATAATAATCTCATCTCTCCATTTAATATTAAGTCCCTCAGAGAATAGAGGAGTTGTAAAAGTGGACATGTACACTTAAATGAGAATATAGAGGAGTTGTAAAAGTGGACATGTACACTTAAATGAGAATATAGAGGAGTTGTAAAAATGGACATGTACACTTAAATGAGAATATAGAAAGTGTTAGGGTGGTTTGGGTCGATCAAGTTACCCGTAGTTTTCAAGCTCTGAGTTTATGAGAACCTACGGTTTGGCTCATGGTATTCAATTGGAATATAACTTATTTAAAAGTGGAAATATTGTAATTAAAATTTCCTTGGTAACTAATGGCATCCTAATAACTCTATCTATGACCAATAGAACCCAACAACAAGATTTCCTTTAGACACCAACACTTCTCTCATTTTTCTTAATCCCAACTCGGGGTTTATGAGAACCCATGGTATGTCTCATGGTATTCAATCCAACAACAAAAGTGCCTTTAGACACCAACACTTCTCTCATTTTTGTTAATCCTAGCTCGAGGTTTATGAAAACCCATGGTTTGGCTCATGGTATTCAACCCAACAACAAGCGTGCCTTTAGACACCAACACTTCTCTCATTTTTCTTAATCCTAGATATAGGTTAATGAGAACCCATGGTTTAGCTCATAATATTCAACCCAACAACAAGAGTACTTTTAGACACCAACGCTTCTATCATTTTTCTTAATCCTAGCTCCAGGTTTATGAGAACCCATGGTTTGGCTCATGGCATTCAATTGGAATATAACCTATTTAAAAATGGAAATATTGTAAGTAAATTTGTCTTGGTGACTAATGTGATCCTAATAACTCTATCTATGACCAATAGAACCCAACAACGCAAGTGCCTTTAGACACCAACAATTCACTCATTCTTCCTAATCCCAATAGAAAGAACATGGGTTACCTAAACAAGAAGTATCATTGGTACAAAATGTAAGACAAACAACCTATTTAGAAAATCTAGAAAACTACTCTCACCCAATAGAAACATATAAAAAAATAAAAATACCTATAAGATATATATCATTTAATTAGAGGAAAATATGAATATTTAGAATATGTATTCTCTTTCTTTTTCTATGGAATGTGATGTAAAGGATGTTGTTGTCAATTCATAAGGAGCAAAAAAATATAAAATAATATATCTTGGCAAAGCTTTTAACTTAATTAAACACTAATTTTTAAATATAATTAAATTATTATCATTCATCTTTAAAACCTTCTCCATTCTCTTAAAAAATATCCTAAATGAGTTATTTTGGATGGACCACATATTCACATTACATATTCACAATAAATTTATGATATAGAGTCTTTGATGCACATAAATTTAGTTGTCTAACATTAATTTAAGTTTATTAAATCCAACTTAATCCCATTAATTAATAATGAATCCATTTTTACAATTAAATTTTTAAATAGAAATTTCAAAATAATTTTCAAGTAAAATACAAAATCATATTTAATTAATAATTTCTGGATGCCAGAGCTGCAGCTATCGTGATGCGTACAGTTAGGAATACATTGGACACAGGCCGAATTGTAGTCTGTACTATCCATCAGCCAAGTATAGATATTTTTGAAGGATTTGATGAGGTAAGATACATCTCTAACTCCTTACAGGTTGTTAATATAGCCAAATCTGAAATTGTGATCAGACACCCACAAAAAAATATGAAAGCATACATGAGACCACATGTCATGGAAGGAAAAATATTTTTCACTAGAAATCCAAACCATTGACAATAATCATAGGGGGGCAATTGGTAGTGATTTATCTAGAGTTCGGAGAGCTATATTTAAATTTCAAATCCAAGGCCATGGAGTAAAATATTTAAGATCAAAGGTCTTCAGCAAAATGGCTAGTTTTGAAAAGGTTATAAGATGGATTGTAGGAAGAAGTAGATGGTTCTGTAAATTTCTAGAAAGGAAGATCTTTTAGAAGCCCACCAATATCAATGTTTAAAACAATTTTCACTGCCCACTCTGAAGGGCAATGCATTTGGACACCTTGGTAAAACCTGATAATCATGTGTGTAAAGCAATGCTTATTGAACAACACCTTGCAAATATTTAATGATGCTTACTTTCCCAAACAATCCCAACTACAATAACATTCTTTCTTTTTTTGCAGCTGTTGTTGATGAAACAAGGTGGTCAAATTATATATGGCGGTCCACTAGGTCGCCATTCAATCCATGTCATAGAGTACTTCTAGGTATATGATTAATGTTTGCTAATGCAGCATATGTTATTAAGGCATCTTACAGTTTATTCAAGTCTCATTGAATCTAGCAACTTGAAATGTCCTGGACAAGCTATTGAAGGTGTGACAAATATTATTGATAAATGTAACCCTGCAACATGGATGCTAGAAGTCAGCTTTAGAGCTGCTGAGGAGTGCCTTGAGATAGATTTTGCTGAAATTTATAAAAACTCTCCTATTTTCCAGTAAGTCCAGATCAAACACTCTTATAATGCCCATAATAGATTTCAAAGAAATATGAATATCATATTACAACAATTATTTGAGTGATCTGGTGTCATCTTTTTTGCAGGTATCATATAGAGCTAGTTAAAGAATTATCCACACAAGTTCAAGGTGCCACGGATCTTTACTTACCAACCAAGTTTGCCAATCTACATGGGCCCAATTTACTGCTTGTCTGTGGAAGAAGCACTGGACATATTGGCGAAGCACAGATTACAATTTAGTCCGTTTGTTCTTCACATTTATATCAACACTCTTTTTTGGCACCATCTACTGGCAGTGTGGAATGAAAATGTAAGTAAGACAAACATTTGCTTAGCAATGATAATAAATAGAAAGTTTATATGGCTTATAATTTTAGTATTATATATCCATGATCCAAAGATGTTCCAAACAATATATCAGGGGTGATGCCAAAATTGAAGCATTTCAACTTGATGGAGGAATTTTGGGTTAAGACCTTTTAATATAAAAATCCTTTTAAATATAAAAAAGAACAAATTCATGACCAGAATCACAAAATTGGCAGAAAATATTTCTTGCCATGGGACCCGATAATTTTAAAAACAATAAGTATTAACTGTTTTGTTTGCATCTGTTGCAAAGAAACTAAGAACGACTTGTTAAAGGTCGGGGGCTTTGTATGGTGCAACTTTATTTCTAGGAGTCACTAATTCCTCTTTAGTGCAATCCATAGTGGCTGTGGAGCGAACTGTCTTTTATAGAGAAAAGGCAGCTGGAATGTACTCTGCTTTACCCTATGCTCTATCACAGGCAAGCTTAGTGACTATAAACCTTCTCAACCAAACTTTAAAATGATTTTCTACCTTCTTTAGCCCATATATATATATAATATAATAGCCTACAACTAAAACTTCACCTATTTTTCATTCTAATAATAAATATTTCAATTAGGAAAATACATTATATTTGATAAATTATAATAGATATTGACATTGCATTACTACATTAGATTGAAATATACCAATATGTTATCTAAATTGCACAATATGTTGTTTGTTTCAGATTGTAATTGAGATTCCCTACATACTTATTCAGACAGCCATGTATGGATTTCTCATGTACACCATGATAGGATTTCAGTGGTCTGCACTGAAATTTTTCTGGTATATATTCACCATGTTCTTCACCTTTCTCTATTTTACATATTATGGAATGCTGGTTGTCACAATCACTCCAAGCTACCAAGTTGCTGCTGTTGAATGGTGAACTCAAGGACCACAAACATGACATATCAGAAGATAACTAGATCTAATAATTCAGTAACATGAATATAATGGACAACACACAGTAGTTTGAAACAACAGTTAATATTTTCTTATCCACACAATATAAAAGTTACACCGGGTAGTTTGAAACAATAGTTAATATTTTCTTATCCACATAATATAAAAGTTACACTGCTGTCGTGAAGGGATTACAATGGCTTCTCAAAAGCCTGGGGCACCCTCTCAGTAGATTCACTCTACTCATTCTAGCTAACTACAATGCTCTCCCAACTTGACTTAACAAGAAAGGAAACATAAATTACAAAAATATCTCTCTGTCAAAGGAATCATTAGCCAATATAACAAATAATCGTTCCTCAAGAGATGTTCCCTGCTTAGCATGTGAATCTCCCATCATAAATGGCTCATAATGTGAGACGTATTGGTCACAACTTTCATATAATATGCCATAAACTTACATTGATCAGAAATAGAAGATGCCAAGCATCTATATTGAAGGAATTTTCATAGATCTATAAGTCGTCCTGCAAATCTTCAAAACTCATCTGCCCCTTTTTTTAGGAGAACAACTTTGAGCAACCAAACACTGACATTCTGTCTTCACAAGGAAGGTGTTCTCTACCAAGCTTAGCTTCTCTCCCAGAATCTTAACATCCCCTTTGCAAAGGGTTTCATTAAAATGACAACAACCCGCATTTAAAGCATTTCTCCACGCCTCTCCTATATATATATATATATGGACTCACAAAATTGGGTTGGGTTCTTATTCAAATGATATGCTAGTGTTACCATTACAATCTCTAAGTATATGTACATTGCCACTCACATGGTACATGGGCTAATTAAAGGGTGACATTGCAATACATGCCTTAACAATGTACCCTATAGTTAATCAATCTACATCACTAAGCATATAGGTAGATAGATAGACAGGTTTAACTTGACGAAATAATCCGACAATACAATTTGAAGCAATATTGTGATTTTTGTTGTTGTTTAAAATACATTTTTGAATGCATAAATGGATTCAACACTTTGAAAAACCCCTGGGCACTCTAATTATGTATTGTAAGTCATAATATTAACCCATGATATTGTAACAAGGCCTATTTACAAATCAAGATTTTTTATGATAAAGTGGGGTGAATATTTAGTCTTGTTACATGTTTTTTTAAATGTACATATAACTCATAAATTATTTTTTTTATTATCAATAACAATAATTTAAAATAAAGTTATAATTTAATTAATTTTATGATTTTTTTAATATTGAGTGTATATTTTTACAGTTGTTCATAATAAATTGAGATTTTTCTAAATAAATTGTGTGAAGATTTATAATCCATCCAATGTTTCATGTGGACACTCCACCCATGAAAGCATGAGATTTTCCTTAAAAGTTAATTAAGATGTTTGAATTTTCAAACTTGTCATTATCTAAAAGTTTCACTAGAAAGTAAGTGAAGGTGAATAAATCTAACCATTCATATGACAAGAAGCCAATTAACCATTCATATGACAAAGAGCCAATTTAGTTGAGCAATTATAAAATTAACCATTCATATGACAAGAAGCCAATTAACCATTCATATGACAAGAAGTCAATTAACCATTGATATGACAAGGAGCCAATTTAGTTGAGCAATTATAAATTTAATCATTCATATGACTAGAAGTGAATTTAGTTGACCAATCATAAAAGTAATCATTCATTGAACAAAAAGCCAATTTAAATATCAAACTTGTGATTCTAACAAATTTTTAGAATAAATTTGACTTGGAAAATATACAGAAAAAACCCTCCAAAATATAAAATAATTAAAATAAGTTAAACTTGTATTACATGGGAAAGGCATGGGTAAATAAAGAAGTTATATACTATTTGATTAAACCACGACTTTAAAATTAAATGATTAACTATAAAATGACATGTGACCATATTTTAAATGTGGAACGAAAATGCGTGTGTAGTAGTAGGTGTAATTGTGGGGATTATTATGTCCAGCAAAAATGTAAAATAATAATAAAAAATCTGTATTCTTGTAAGATTACAGGGTCATCGGGATCTGTTTGTAATGTCGAAGAAATCCACAATCTAACTAATGTATGCTGATGGTGTCCTATACGTCTCATCATCTGGAGACTCACTCGCAAATTGAATTGAAACCAGCCATCACCACATAAACCAGCAATCACCAAGGCAACCAATCCCTGGGGTCAAATTCATCCATCCGCCATTGCTACCATACTGTACTGGCTGACCTGCTAAATTTCTCTTCTTTGTGTTTCTAGTCATCATGGCGAGCAAGAGATCTGTTATATCTGCATTCCGAGCTGTGAGTAGAAGGCCAATCTGCTCCCCAGACTCTTCTGTCAGAGAATTGCATGTAAGTCATGATCGATCACCCTCACTTCTTTTTTGTTGGGATTGAAGTTGGGTTAGATGATGCTTGCTTGCCACGTATGAAGGTCTGAGATACAAGTATAAGTAGGCTGGTTTACCCAGAGAAGGCAGTGTCAAGTTTCAGTTATCACTCTCATTAACAAAACAAGATTATATATTTTCTTAGTTATCACTCTCATTAACAAAACAAGATTATATATTTTCTTACATTCTCTGCTTCCTATTTTTCTAATTTATATGCTCTTATTATGTTTCAGGCACCTGCAGGATAAAATTATTGGAGTCTTTTATAAAGCCAATGAATATGCTTCGCTCAATCCAAACTTTCTCGTGTGTGTTGAGAATGCTTTGGGCATATGAGAATGGCTGGAATCTAATGGTCACCAGTACATTGTGGCAGATGACAAGGAAGGTCCTGACTGTGGTAAGTTAGCAGTGATTTCTTTTCTTGTTATGTCTAAGTTAGCACTCCTGCAAAATAAAATAAAATTAATGTGTCTTTTTGAACTTCTTAGTTTAACATCATCGATCATATGCATAGAAGTTGCGCAGGGGATCTGTAGGTTCAGAACATAGAAGGGAAAGTTTGAACCAGTGTTACCAGGATCGTGGCTTGAACCTACCATTATCCGAGTTTCAGGCAAATGTATTTTTCCAACTTGTCTGAGTCAAACTTGGTTGTTGACAGAGAGTTTGATTTTCCAACTTGTAACTTGTTTGTTGACAGAGTTTCCACGAGTTTGACCTCTGAGTATGAGTATGACTTAGTTGACTGAATCAAACTTGTGTAATAAAAACCCTCATCCAGCCCAATTTAGGTTATTTTTACCTCTGCTGGGTTCATTGCTCCTCTACTGGGTGATTAATTTCTGTGAAACAGACTGAAGGGAGGTCATGTTGTCGCACTCACCATTGCTTATATATTTTCATCAAAATATATTTGTGTATATCTTTATATTTTCATTCTACTCTCCAGTTTTGTCCTGAATTTTTTCCTTATCCTTGTCCAAAACTTGGCCTCCCCAAATTTTCCTTGATTATGCATCTGGTAACGCCTGGAGGGAGCTGTGCTAAATGCCATCTCTTTCTTAAAACTGTTAGAAGCCCCCCAAATGCCCTGTTTCTTTCTGTATCCATGTATACCACTAGGCTATATGTGTTCTCTGTGTTGGTGAAGTGATAACATGGAATTTAAATGCCCTACTAGGCTACATGTACTGTGCTGTCGAATTGGCCTCATGAAACTTGAAATCATGATAACTGATTTGGAATTGTGATTTTTTATCTGTTAATGCTAGAGTGCTGGGACACACTCATCATCAAGCTATGTACACCAGACTTCTTAATAAATGAATAAACTGTGGTCTAATTGTTAGCAGGTCTCATTTTTCTAACTGTAGTTACTAGCCATCAAAAGCACAGAAAAAGATTTAGAGCTAATGCTAAATGTGTATCAGCAGGGTTTTGCTTGGTAGAGTTTAGAGCTAATGCTAAATGTGTATCACCAGGGTTTTGCTTGGTAGAGTTTCTTTGACTGCTGGACAGGGCACCATCTATGCTGATTCTTGTATTGTAGAATCTTCTTGAAAAACAGTTTCCCTTGAAACGTGAGACGACCTTCTAACTCAACTTATATGTCTTTGACCTGGGAGGGAGGTATAATTATATGGTACCTAGTAACATCATACTCCAACTCCACATCACCTGGAGTCATCTTTCTTTTTCGGGTCCGGAAAAATATTCTCCCACAGTTTAGGCGTTCCAAGCATCTTGCTAGCCCCCTGCAGATTTCCTCCCTCTTCCTAGTTTTTCTGGATAGACAACGAGGGTAGTAACCAACTGCTAGCTGAAATACCAGCTGGTAACCCCAAGGTATTTAATGAGATTTGCTCCTGTGAAGGGCCAGCCACCTCTTGGGATATAAAATCGTGTTATCTGTTGTTTTTATTGATATGGATGAATAGTTTATGTCCTAGACTTTCGTTCCTCATATCCTGAATAATAATCAATCTAGATGGTATCGTATGTGCTGCTTCAAAAGGTGAGATTTACAGAATATATATCTTGTCGAACAAGTCATAAATGACTTTTGGTTATTCACAATTGAAGTTGGGTGCTTGTTTAATCCACAATCCAATCTATTAATTTTCTAGTATGCCTTGCCTCTCCTACTTCTTGCTACCATGGATCGTCGAAATCAGTGTATTTCTTGCTTGCTTTTACATTTGAGAATTGTAACCCACTACAGACTAAACTTACACAATTAATTTCCTTTGCAGAACTTGAAAAGCACATACCTGATGCGCATGTTTTGATTTCTACGCCTTTCCACCCGGCCTATGTGACAGCAGAGAGGATCAAGAAGGCAAAGAACTTAAAGCTTCTTTTGACAACTGGTATTGGTTCTGATCACATTGATCTAAATACTGCAGCAGCCGCTGGTGTGACTGTCGCAGAAGTTACAGGTACTATTTTTGAAATTATACCGCTTGTCACTACCCTGTTCACGCTATGGACAATTTGGTATGAACAAGTTTCTGCAATGATTCTTCATAATTTAACTGACGCCTTCTTCAACAATTTTTACAGCAAGTAATGCGGTGTTCGTGGCAGAAGATGAGCTAATGCGCATTCTCATATTGATGCGAAACTATGTGCCTGGATATAAGCAAATTGTTGAAGGTGATTGGAAAGTGGCAGCAATTTCTTACAGGTCATATGATCTAAGGGAAAACTATTGGTACTATTGGTGCAGGGCGTATTGGCAAAGAACTACCTAAGCGTTTGAAGGTATTCATTCTTAGGATCTAGTACTACTTCATGATGTTGCAAACTTCTTTTCAAAAATCAGTGCTCCATAATTCTTATGCATGCATGCTGTTTGTTTCAAAATTTCAATCTAATAATAATCATCATTACATGATGTTGAATTGAATTCGTTCCTTTGTACAGCCCTTCAATTGTAAGCTTCTTTACCACGACCGTCTTTCTATTGGGCCCGAATTGGAAAAGGAAACTGGAGCAACATTGGAGACAAATCTTGACGAAATGCTACTAAATGTGATGTACTTGTCATTAATATGCCTCTTTCTGACCAAACTAGGTGCCCCTTATCACAATTTCATAAATTATCTCTTCCATTATTCACTCAGAGATCAATAGTACCTATATATTTTATACAACTTGTGAACAGAAACCTAATTATTGTTTCTCTTGTCCTTTCGAATGTTTAACAAGGAAGGTGTTCTCTACCAAGCCTAGCTTCTCTCTTAGGATCTTAACATCCCCTTTGCAAAGGGTTTTATTAGAATGACAACAACCCACATTTAAATCATTTCTCCACCATTTAAAGCATTTCTCCACCCCTCTCCTAATTAGAAATACAATTTTTGGTTCTCTACTAATTTTCTCCACACCCATTTAATCTAACAATGGACATAGAGCATGCATATTTATACCTGTGTGTTGGAAATTCCATTTTATACTTTAATGTTTAATATTTTTGTTTTATTATTATTACTTGAATATCTTCTTAGTGGTTGTGTTTCTTTTGGTTTTAGTGAAAGTATGGGTTCCAATGTTGTCTCTCTTATTATGGAGTATAATTATCTTTGAGAATTTTTCAATTATTAAAGTAGATTAGTCAATTGCTTAAAATATTAAATTTATTTCAAAAAGTTTTTGTTACTTTATAGGTTAGACACTGGCTTGAAATATTAAACTTATTTCAAAATGTTTTTGTTACTTTATAGATAAGGCGTAGATTTCTTGGCTCTATGATGAAAATAATGAAGGGAAAATACAGGTTAATATGTTACTCGTGCTTTTTGACTGAAAAATACACTGTGAGAGAAAAATGCATATTATGCTAATTGAGGAATGTTTTTAGCTTGTCGAACTTATAGTATTGAATTTAACACACTAACACTTTACAACAATGAACTAACAATATTCATGATTAAAATAGTAATATGAAAGATTTATCTGCATAATGAAAAAGGCAATATGGAAGATTCTGATCACGTTCCAAGGCATTTTTTAAAATATGGATGTGACAAAAAGTTGTTGTGGAAGTTGTTGTTTGTATATGGGAAATTTCTTGATCATTGTGTATTATCTTAATGTTGATAGATATATCTACTAAGTGCTTCCAGTTAATGGGACATTGATTTGAGTGTTCAATATATTTTTATTCTTTATCAAAGTATTCTTTTGTTGTATTTGTATTTTTCAATTTATGACTTACCGCATTTCCTTTACAACATCTAATCCAAATACTAATTATATAAATGACAACATACAATTTGTAAAATAAATAATTGCTACCCTAAAATATGATCTATACTCTATTGGCCATATAGAAAGTATGCTACTTAAACACGTTTAGGTAAATCATTAAACCAAATCATTATATAAATGACAGCATGCACCTTGTAAAATAAATAATTGTAACACTAAAATATGAATGAAGTTGTCGTCGTTATTTGTTTTACATATGGATGGAAAAACAATTATTTTAATGAGAAAGATTCGAGTTTACCATTGTTAATTCTCCGAATCTCAGCAGGTGTTGCATAGCTTCCTATTCTGCGATTGAGAAGACACGTAGAGAGGAGGAATGGTGGCAAAATGACACATATCACCTCGCTCGTGGACACGTTCAATTGCTGTGCGATCATGGATGCTGAACAATGATGGGGTGAGGCGCAAAAAACTTCTCCTATTGCAATACAGTGGTGATGCTTTTCTTTGCTGGCCATTAATACAAAAGCAAATTAGGTTTGAATTCTCTCTTTTTCTACATTGGCGATTAATCTAGCGATTAAAAATTTAAAGTATTTCATTCACAAATGCTAACAGAATGCTAATATGAAAATATGAAAGATGTTTATAAGATTATTAGAGAAATATACAATCCAGATTCTACAAACTTGTAATAACCAGATTGCACTCATTCTTTTCATGACAAACAGAAATCAGACTCGAAAGGACATCAATCAAAGGGTATTTGGCAATAATGATAATAATCCACCTCCAACTTGAAAGGAGATCAATCAAAGGGTATTTGGCAATAATGATAATAATCCACCTCCAACAATAGAGGTGATTAGCTTCGCTACTGCAATAAGTACTCCCAAATACTCAAAACAAAAATGAAAATGACCTCAACAGTGTTGCTTCGCCAGAAGTTAACCCCACTCAGGGTGATAAAAACAACACAGGTGCAAATTAGGAGTTGCACCCTGCGCTTTCACCTGCCATGTGGGGTAAGCTTAGTCTATATTTTCTACCAGTTTTTTTCTCTTTGGAATTCAAGTAATTTTAAAATCTCTCCTTATTTTCATAGCAAGTGTTTTATTATGCCATGCGTTCGCTGTGTTTCAGAATATCAAACATATTTGGTTTATATTTGTTTTCCTTGAATTGACAGCTTCTTAATATGCAATTGTTTTGCAGAGGCCGTTATTGCGAAATTGAATGACTAGAATAACAAAATAGAGATCACAGAATGGGAAGAAAACAAAAAGGGCAACTCATTGAACAAGTGAGACCTATGCTGTGTTTTTCATTATGTTTTTTTTACATGTAATGAATTTCATAAATCAAATAGACTGTATGAAGATTTCTGCTTCTCAAAGCCAGGCAAGGTTAAGGTCGCGCGCTATATTCGAGTCTCCAGGCGAGATATCCGAGTTCTTCTCTGTTATGCGACTTATCTAGCCTGGATTTGTGATATTATCTCCCTGGATATGCGAGTTACCTGGCCTGGATTTGTGAGTTACCTGGCCTGGATTTGTGAGTTATTACGCCGGCTATGCGATTTTTCTCGGCCGGATATGCGGATTATGTCGACCGGATATGTGAATTGACCGCCGAATATGTTGATTATCGGCGAGTTAACTTACCCGATAACCGAGTTATTATCAGAGGAGATCTGCGTTACAAGAGAATACACGAGTTATCATCATTGGATGCGCGAATCAACACAGAATATGCGAGCTTGAATGCCGAATATGCGGGTTATAGGCGAGTTAACTGTCCTGATGCCGCGAGTTATCATCAGTGGATAGGTGCGTTACGAGAGAATACGCGAGTTATCATTAATGGATATGCGCGTTATGGCTGGTTCCGCGAATTATTACCGATTATGCGACTTCAAACTGGATACGCGAATTGAAATTGTGTTATTTGCGAATTATTATTGGGATACGCGGATTATCTTCTGATAACTTATCGGATACGCTGATTATCACCGCAAGATATGTGGGTCACTACCTTGATATGCGAGTTGTTTCTCCAGCCATTTTACTGGATATGAGACTATTAACGGCCAAATATGCGGGTTATTTCCCCATTACGCGAATTATTAACCAGGCTACCGAATTATCACTGCATACGCGGATTATCATCCCATTTGCGAGTTATCATGTGATAACGCAGATTATCACACCCGGATATGCGAGATTCCATCAAAAACGCGGTTTATCACCGCAGCGTCGGGTTATCTCAGCCAGATATGTGAGATATGTATAGGGCCGCCTTTTATATTAGAGGCGCTACGCCTCTTGGGCCTTTATATGCCACCCAGACATATCCAAGATCCAGGAACTTCAAGATATTTGAGCGGGCACCATTTTCGTCCTGGTGCGCACTTTGGGAAAATTGGGTATGAGATTAACTTGAATAGGCCATTGTACACAGTAAACCCAACTTTAATATATATGAGCAGTTCTGATGCGCCGTGCGCTACCGGGTAACAAACGCGTGCCGCGTACTTAACAGCCAATATTTGTGGACTGATAATTGCCGCTTATAAGAATGGGGAGAAAATGTCACATGCTGTGAATTATCTTCATGGAAAAGTCATCGGTGCAGATAAGCTTCGCAGACATTGAAATCTTCACACATGGTGGATTTGAAAAATGATAATTCCGCAATAATTTCCTTATAGCAGACATCCCATATCACACCAGGCCATGGGTAACGTCCTGAAACGAAAATAAAAATGGCTTTAACAGTGTTAATTTGCCAGAAGTTAACCCACTGATGTGATAAAAACAACACAGGTGCAAATTATGAGTCGCGCCCTCAGCTTTCACCTGCGAAGCGAGGTAAACTTAGTCTATATTTTCTACCATTTTTTTCTCTTTGGAATCCAAGTAATTTAAAAATCGCTCACTTATTTTCATAGGAAAGGTTCTATTATGCCATGCATTAGCTATGTTTCAGAATATCAAACTTATTAGAGGATGTAATGATGGTTCAGAATATCAAACTTGTCTCGGCATGTAATTATTGTTTTTGAGCATCTCTGCATTGTTTTATTTTTCTTTCAAGGAAGATTAGATGTACAAAATAGAACACGAATGTTTATTTTGGCCAAATAGGGAGAGGTTGATATTATTAGATTGTTATGCATTGTTGCCCAGGCTTTCCAACGGCTGGTTCTGAATCCTTTGCAATGCAAATCACTACAGGCCAGAAAGGTGGACACTACGCGTTCCGTCTTTAAAGCAATTGTATGTTTGAGAGTGGTCTTATGCTTCTTACAATGGCCTTTCCTCTAATTCCAATGGAAGTTCAGAGCACAGTTGTAAACTTTGGTGTGTTTATTTTTGGACAAACTTCTCTCGATCGGGTTAGGGTTTGTTTTTTTTTTCAGAGGAAAAAAAGAGAACCTTCATTCATTATAATGTGAAAGTTCTATAATGTCATGGTACTTTAATCCTCTAAAACTCATTAGTAAGCATATATCAAGTGTTCACCCGTATCTAGATGAGGCAAGTACAAAGCATACATTCTCTATTTCACTTCAAGATTCACAAAACTAGACTAGAGTAGGAAGCACAATGACAACACTGAGAGATAATATTGTCCGAAAACCGGGTTGTGGGAAAAATTCATTCCTAGCAAAGAGAACAATCCTTAGAATATATAGTCATCTGTGAGACAAGGACAAAAAGGAAAACCAGAACCATCAGAAAAACATCAAAATTAGAACATAAATTATTCCTGTGACCGCCCCAACCATCAACCTCCAGATCAAAGACCATGAAGCGAGGGGGAAGAGGAAGCCCTCGTTTAGAAAGAGCATTGGCCACAGAGTTTTTTTCCCTGTATGCATGCTGGAAGGAGACATCAGAGAAGGATGCCATAAAATCTTAGGTTTGTGTCATCTAGTTGCAAAGAGAGGGAACCTCTAACGATTTTTTCCCTTGAATCTAAATGATCACTGTGAGCGAGTCACCCATAATTAGAAGGTTGTCAATGCACATCCATGAAGTAACTTGCAGAGCACCCCATAATGCAATAAGTTCCAATCTACAGTTGTCCCCATCACCACCATGCCAATGAAAATGGTATCGAGTTGTGGGGTTAACAAAAAGGTAAACCCCATGCCACATTTTCCATCAGAAGTGGTTCCATCAAATGGCATATGGGGAAGATGTTGTCTAGGTCAACTAGTGAGATATACCTTCCAAAATTCATGTGAAAATAGGGACCGATTTCTTGGTAATATGCTACTATACTACTTGGACAAGACATTGTTTGTCTTCGAAAATAAGCTTGTTCCTAGCCCGCCAGATGCCCCATAGCACATACCAAGGGACTGTCCTAAATGCCTTAGCATGTAGATACCAAGAAGAGAAAGGGTCCAAAATCGATTCAAAGTCACAGGGCAAAAATACACCAAGGAGAATGGAGACCTCCATCCAAACAATTGCGGCAAAGGACCATTTTATAAAAAAATGTCTGCAGTCGTCCATATCCAACCCACATAAGGGGCATCTATCGGGGGCCATGAAACCCTTCTTGATCATCTGGTGCCATGTCAAAATATAGTTATGTAGAGCCAACCATGAGAAACAATTGATCTTTAGTGGGGTGTCCCACTTTGACCGTGTCACAGTAACCTCAGCAAATGGCAGAGGTTGTGAGATAGAATTAATATGTGCATAGACTTCATTGAAAACAATGAAATCAGGCTTGACATGGCCACCCCACACCAGTCGATCAAAGCACAGAGAGGGACGAATTCCAGCCATGTAGAGAGAGCAGCGGAATTCTTCACATTCCCTAGCCAAGTGATTTGGAAGGCTAATCTGCTAAGCGTGTGGCCAAGAAGGTGCAGTGTTTCGGAGACAGGCCCTTTCCCAAAGTTTTCCAAGCATTATGATCCCTTGTGAGTTCATAAAATATATCATGGGGGTCAAACGTATATGGAAGTCATTCATTCCTTTAATGACATCTAGGCTGACAAGTATTTTTCGACCATCCCCCACCATCCATCATAAATTGTTGCATAGCCACGGGATTGCCCGTTAAAGACTATGCCAAATAATAGATGCACCAGATGTGGGGGGTAACCCAACAGCGACCCATTCCTCTATACCGGCTTGGGCAATATATTTGATGAACACAATTTTCTGCCTCAAGCCCCTAGCATATAAAATCCTATAGAGGGATAAGGAAAGTACAAAAATATTAAAACCTTGAGAATCAAGGAGTCCCCATCCACCAAATTTGACAAACTTCGATATGGTACTTAAGATGACCAGGTTTATCTTTTTTTTAGTCTCTGTGCCTGACCATAAGAAGTTGGCAATGAGAGTGTCAATTTGGTGGATGATGGACTGTGGTTTATGGAAGAGATGCATCCAGAATACCAGAATGCTCTGTAGTACAACTTTGATCAAGGTAACTGAACCTCCTAGAGTGAGCCATCAATTGTCCCAATAAGACATCTTCTTTTTGAGCTTGATAATAAGCCACTCCCAATCATGAGAAAGGTGCTTGCTTGGTTTCAAAAAGCATCCCAAGTATTTGAAACCGTCATACATGGAGCATATATTGATCCCAAATAATGTAGCAATTTTTTGATTTACATCTTAGCCATTATCATTAGTGATTAATTAGATTTTAGAGAAATTAAGGATTAGTCCATATGCCTTACCAAATTTATCAAATATTTTGTGAAATGATTCCCACTCAGTGATCTTAGTAGCCCCTACGCACAACACATCATCGATGAACATGAGGTGAGACACCTCACAACTGCTTGAGATATTACAACTAGTAATTAATCCATATCCCTTCATGGCGTTTATACCCCTGCTAAGGGCATCCATGACCAGGATGAAAAGTAGTGGGGACAGAGCATAGCCCTGCTTGAGCCACCTATAAACTTTAAAAAATTATGTGGGTTCATCGTTGATGAGGAAAACCATGGAAATGGATTTGATGCAGGCCATGATCCACTGTACATGACAATGTAGGAATCCAATTTTGTATAAAATCATTGTAAGAAATTCCCAATCAACACAATCGAATGCATGCCTGAGATCAATCTTCATGAGACAATATTTTAGCTTCTTTGATTTCATTTAATGTATATAGTGTTGTGAAATAGAAACGACATACTGGATTCTTTTGTTAGACAAAAAGCCAAATTTATCCGACAAAATATATGGTGACATAATCTTCTTTATCCTATTGGCTAGGAGTTTATACATCATTTTATATACAAAATTGCAGAGAGAAATAGGCCTACATTCAGAGAAAAGTAAAGAGTTTTATTTCTTGGGAATTAAGGTAAGAAAAGTAGAATTAATGGCACTTGGAATGTGTCCATGAATTTTGATAGCCTCCACCATTTTGACTAGCTCAGAACCCATCAACTAGAAAAAATGCTTAAAAAGATCAATGGGCTAAGCATCAGGGCCAGGGCTCTTGTCCTTGGCCATCTCATTGAAGGATTGTAGCATCTCATCTTCATTGATAGGAGTGTCCATAATTACAATGTCATCCTCTTTGAGCATCACCAAGAACAAATCAACAACATCCTTTTTTTCTGTGATGAAGTCTGCTTCCCTGGACTCCGTGTCTTCTTGTCTAAAATAATAGAAAGCCTCTAGTTTAATATTTCTGGTAGTGGATAGAGTATTTCCTTAATCATCTTGTATGGCCCAAATGGAATTTATTTATCTCTGCTTGGATGCAACATTGCGATTTTTTTTTTATATTGTGGTCTCCACCTTTAATCCATGCTAGCCTACTTTTCTGTATCCACTCCTCTTCGTGTAGCTTGACGATTTTATCCTGCTCGAGTGCCAAATCCAATATTGCCTGTTGCTGATGTATAGAGAAATAATCTTGAAGAATTGGATCTAAGAGGAGAGCAATTTCGACCTCAACAGATTGTAGCTCCCTTTTTAGGTTAGATTGGCAGTTGTATATCCAAACTATGACTTCGGATTTTAGTCTCATTAGCTTGTTCTAGACCTTCATAATAGGATTATTTATAGAATCAACAACATGAGAGCACCATGATTGTTGGACCAGAAACCAAAAGTCATGGTCATTTTTCCACATTGAATTGAATTTGAAAGGAAGAGTCTAATGGTCCAAGTCATCGCACCATTCAGGTATTATAGCATCATGGTTGGATATGTTAGAGAAAAACGAACATGAGTGAATCTCGTTCATCCTATGGCACATCTGGGAGTCCACAAAGAATCTGTCAAATTTGTCTAAAATACCCTCCACCCTGGAGCGGGCGTTCCTTCAGGTTGGACACAATGGAATCGATGCAATTCCTGTAAGCGATTTATGTTGAAAGAGATGTTTGAAATGACCAGCCAAGGTGTCTGGTTTGCCCTTCTGTCCCCAGCATTTCGCAATCTCCATCATGAAATTCAGATCACCAGTAATGATCAAAGGTTTGATATCTATTAACCTAGATGCATATGACATATCCCATAATGGTTTATGGTTGGAATATGGGGCATAGGTGTTCATAATTTGAATCTTGTGTGAAGTTTCTCTGTGGTAGCCAAACAAGATTATGCTCACGCATGACTTAAATGTTTATAAGTCGTATATAGATGGATCCCAGATTGTAGCTAATCCACCGGAGTTACCTTGAGAGTTGGTTTCACAGCTGTAGTAGAATTTATATCACCTTTTCCTCGGTCATCATAGTTTCTTTGAGTAGCACAATGGAGGGTTATTTTGTTCTAATACTGTGTTTCAAGGATATTTTGGTTTGGGCAGATTCCAAGCCCTAAACATTCAGTGACATGATTTTCATTAGGGTAAGATAGTGTCAAGATATGGTGCTCTAAGGTCTCGAAAATGAGGCTCCTTAATAGATTCATTAGATCCATTCGATGACCCAGGATCAAATGAAGGGTATAACGATTCTTCCATGACCTCAGCGAATCTATTCTTAAGGTTAGCACCCAGTCCCCCAAAAAGAGAAAGACTTTTGTATCAAGTCCCTTTTTTCTTTTTATCAGATGGTCGCGAGCCTTGGATATCCTCTTCCTCCAAAGAGCCATTGGATTTTCTGCTATTTTTCTTAATAGATATAGGAGTTATTTCCAAACTGGGGAATCCATTCAGATCCTGAAGGTATTCATCATCTCAAATCAGGATAAATTCATTGTCAATTTCTTTCCTTTTACATATAGGGGACAATATGGTGTGCCTACATGATTTTTGGGCCAAGATTTCAATTTCAATATCCTTCCTTTTAGGAGGAGTCCAAACAATATGATATGTAGGGTTGATCCTGGAGTATTTTTCCCTATTGATTATCATTCCTTCCTCGGTGGATGTCTGATCCATATTATCAATCAATCTTATGTTATTTTGTTGCGTGTGAGATATGTCCTCAGCCAGTTCAACAAATCTCTGTGGGGAGAGACCACCATTGGGTGCATAATCTGACGAGATAGAAGGATTTATTTCTAGTATTACCTCCTTAGCTTTCCAGATGGGACCCCTGCTTCGATTAGGACAATTGATCATGATATGTCCAGTGTTGTGACAAACCAGACATCAGAAGGGGATCCCCAATAGTCCACTTGTTTTATTTTGTAGAATGTGCCCCAGTATATGTCAATGGAAACCAGTAGCCCACCAGATAACTCTACTTCTACTACGAACCATGTAGCCTTCTTGTCCAACATCCCCAAGCAACGTTCATCCACATAATATAATTTTCCAATTTTACTCGCCAATTCCCGAATTGTTCCTTTTGTCCATAATTCAATTGGAAGTATAGGTAGTTAATCCAAAATGATATTCCTCTTGGGAAACTCCATAATAGGATCAAATCCAACCTTCCAATTTCGGAGAACCAAGAATCCTCTCCCCTTGACGCAGGGTAAAGAAGCAATTTTGGTTGGATAATCTTCCTCAAAGAAATCAAACCTAAACAAACCATTCACCATCACACAAACCTTTGGTCGATATCGAAGGATCGAAGCCCAGTTGTTTTGTATCCAATTCTTTATATGAACTCCATTCATTCGACTGAACTCCCATCTCCCGGCTAGCATTCTCTTTCGTAATCTAACCATGTTATCCCAATATAGTTCTACCCCCAATATAAGCTTTTGTACTTATTCCATGACTTTGACACAATTTTTTCACTTCTCCTTATTGCAACCCATCTTTGGATCCCAGTTCGTCCTAGATTGATCCTATCCGACCCTTAGAGTGACAACCATTGACTCTTCCAAGTTTAGTTTTGTAGTTGGTTTATCATTTTTTTTATGTTGACCAGTGGTCTTGGCTTTATTAGGGCCCCGCTATCTTCCTGCACCCCCGACATATATATAACAATATTTTATTAATTAGTTGATGACTCTGATAGTTTTAAACAAGTCCTTCCTGCTCTGAAAAATGCCCAAATAACAAAATAATGAACAAAAAATGAAGTCTCAACAAAGAATGAATGGATAATATAGTCCTCTTGGCTTCACAGAGAATCGACAACTACTGCAGTTAAGTTTATAGTGGGCACTAAATGTCCGTGTTTGACGTTAGATCACTGGAGATTATATAGATCTTATCTCACAAAATTGTCCACTAGCAGATTTTGATACCACTTAAAAAATCATTTGAGATGTTAAGTTAAGTTTGTTTCTTTTTTTTGTAAAGTTAAATAGAGTTTATAAACAATTTAGAGCATTGATATTAGAAATATCTAGATATCTCTCTCACTTACCTTATATATAGATTATTCTAAACATTTTATATAATACTCTTTTAGTAATTATTAGAACTTATTATGATTGTTTATGTTGTAATAATGATTTAATATTTATTAAGATGTTTTCTCCTGTTTTCTATAAATTGTTAATTTTATTTGGAATTGTCTAATTGTTTAGAGGGCTAATTTATTTTCGGAATTTTGCAAGAAATTCAACAAGAAATCTGATTGTGGGAGTATTTATATATTTTTTTAATGGTGGAAATGGATTCAAAACCATTAAGAACTTTGGGGCACCCAAAATCCTGAAGCTTGACAATTGTAACCTAGATTTTAAAAGATTTCTACCAAAATGTTTCAAAATCCTCTAAAAATTTCTATTATTTTTCAACCAGACAATTTTACACTTTAGTGATATGGTATAATTTATGATAAATATTGCTAATGATCTAGATTTTTCAAATGTATTATTGAATGCTGAATAGTATTAATACGTTTTTATTTTATATTTCATATTAGAGAAATGCTTAGATTTATATGGTATTGTTTTATGTATTTAATCTCTTGTGTGTGTGTGTATATATATATATAAACACACCAAAGATTAAATATATAAAACATTACCCATATAAATATAAGCATCTTCTCTAATTATTTGAAATATAAATAAACACACACACCACACACACACACACATATATGCTTAATTTGTTGTGTACAGGCTATTGAATTATTATTATTATTATTTTATTATGGCTCATAAGTATTTGAGTTTTTTAGATGTTTATTTATATTTGTATATGAGCTTATTTTTGTCCAATGTTATCTTTTTTTTTTTTTAAATGCATTTGAATGTATGGTTTTCAATGCTTTTCTTTTTTAATATTTTAGTCATATATTTTATCTTTTTATCTCATATAGTAATTTTCTTATTTTTATATATAAGTATTTTTAGTGTTTATTTTGGAAAGGAGTGTAGGGTGGAGAAGGACGAGGGAGGCGAAGGACTAGGGGAAGAGGAAGCAAGGAGATAGGGTTAGGATGGTGGGAGTTGTAGAAAGTGAGACACACGATTAGAGAATGAGAGAGGGTAATTGCAAGGGGGGTAATGATGGAGAGTGGCAGGGAGGGGAATATTTGGCGATGGGTTTGGGAAGAAGGGTCGTGAGGAGGGAGTTTGGGTGTGAGAGAGGTAAGTGTTTAGGGAGGTGAGGATGTAGGTGGGAAGAGATGAAATGATTCGGGGGGGGGAGCGGGAGTAAGGGAACGAGGAGAGATGTAGGTGTGAGATGGAGTAGAAATGGTTAGTGGAGGGGATGGATGGAGTGGGGAATCCAGTGGAAGGAGGTGGGGTAGAGAGTAAGAATGAGTAACGGAGGTGGGGGTATGTAATGAGAGTAAGGGAGCATGGGAGAGAGCTAGGGTGAGGGGAAAAGAGAGGAAGATGTAATGGGAAGGGCGAGAGAGGGGAGGGCTTGTAAGTTGGTAAGGAGGAGATGCGAGGATATAGAGGGTCTACAGGAAGTGGGAGTTATTGCAAGCAGGGAGGGAGAGGGGAGAGTGGTGGAGGTAGATGGGGGTAAGGGATGGAGGGAGTAGGAGAGGGTAATATTCATGAAGAGAGATGAGTGATAGAAAGTGAGAGGAAAGGGACAAAAGCAAGGGAGTGGGAGTGAGAGGAAGGGAGAGGCTAGCAAGGGAGGTAGAGTGAGTAGGAGTGGGTGAAGAAGGCTAGAGGGACACGGGGATGGGGAGGGAATGAAGGGGGTTGTGTAGTAGGGAGAACTAATTGAGGGGGTTGAGGCACCATGGATAAAGTGAGGGATGGACAAAGGGGCATTGGGAAGGATGATGGCGTTAGTGGGTGGTGGGAGATCGAGGGGGTAGGAGGGATGGCATGGTGGGAGGAGTGAAAGAGAAAGGTGGGAGCAAGGGAGAGGGAGTGAGAGGAGTGGAGATAGGAGCAGGGGAGAGGGAGTTAGAGGAAGGGACTAAGGGAGGGAAGGAGGGGTGGGTAAGATGAGGGGGTGGAGTGTAGGTTAGGAGGGAGGGAGGAATCATTAGGGTGTTAGGGTGGGAGGCAATGAAGAGTGTTGGTATGGTTTGTGAGGGTGGAAGAGAGGAGGGAGTGAGAGGGATGAAGGCATCAAATAGGAGGAGGGGAATATTGGGGATGGGATTAGGGTAGATGTATTAGGGTGGTGTTGTGGAGTGAGGCATAAAATGACACATATCACCTCACTCATTAACACATTCAATTGTAGCATGATAATGGATTCAAAACAATCATATCACCTTTCTCATCAAAATATTCAATTATTGTGTGATAATGGATGAGGAAATATTATGGAGTAAGGCAAAAAAGACTTCTCATCATGTAATATAATGTTTATTTTCTTTTCCTTCCTTTAAATAGGAAAGGGAATCACGTTTGAGCTTTTCCTTTTTTTTACATTGGATATAAGAAATTTGTAGTATTTCATTCATAATAGTGTTACTTCACCAAAATTTAACCCACTCATGATGATTAAGACAACATAGGTCCAAATTATGAGTTGAACTGATCAGGTGCTCAAAATTATGCTAAAAAATCAAATCTGTCATAATGGCATGGAACTTGAACGACCACATAACGCTCATCATCCTGAATCTGGTGCAACTTGTTTCATGCAAAACAAACACTGTATGCTCACATAAACATGATTTGTTCACGTTTTCAAATAGGTAAAAAATTTGTAGATGGATGACTCCGATCTCGACTAGCATCTGTACAACCTAGGTGGAAAAAGGAATATTCTCAAAATATTCCCAAAATATTCTTGAAATATTTTGTTGAGTTGGCTTCATATGATTGGTTTGTGTGTTTTTGGTTTGGGCCAATCAGGAGGTGACACGTGGCTAAGCCAGAGACCGTCACGTGTCCTCCTGATGACCGAGTAAAATTTTGGCATGACAGACAGGGTAGAGGCCAAGCTCAACCCCATGACCTCCCACATCACAGTGCCAAGGCTTCCCTTTGCGGCTACAGGTTGGTTCTTAACAATAATGGGTGGAATTTTATATTTAAATTTGAATGTCATTGAGGTTGGGGGGACACCGCCAGCATAATTGCCCGCGACCCTCCCATGTGAACACATAAACCACTGACCATGATAGTTAATGTAACTGCCACCACTAGCCTAATTGTTGGACCGATCAGCATATGTGACCGCTCCTCCTAACAGTCTACAAATGGTTACATTAACCGCTAGAAGGAGGAGGCCAGTGCCGGGGCTAGCCCCTGGGCACATGGCCCCCATATGACCTAGTTTTTGGTTCTAAGGCCTCGACGACCAAATTAATGATCCTACAAATCCACCTAAAATCCAGGGAATTTATTACTCCGTTAGCAGAAAATGGGGCAAATTTGTAGAATGATGTCGAATTTGGTGCAAATTGTGGAGCGAATAGTGGAGAAACTAGGAGAGGTCATATCTTCTCCAATTTTCAACCAAATTGGATGAAAAAATAAGTTAGGTGGCCATTTGTGGACAATGTTGAACTCATTGGAGTAGCCTTCAAAAGAATTTGAGCATTGTAAACAAATATTTTTACGCTTTTGAGGATAATAGAGAGGCCCAAGCCATTGGAAGCTAGACCAAGTAGACGTAGGAGGAGTGAATTCCTTTGTCATGTTCCTATTGTGATGTTTTTTACATGTTTATGCTTCTATTTAGTCTCTTATTTATGTTAAATTTCTCATAAAATTAACATAAAAACTTATTTTTCACTTGGAAAAATTCATGAATCCTTAAGCACAATGAAATCATTTTGTTTCTAATCCGAGGAGGATCTTACCACAACAATCTAATATTCTAAATTAGATCATTTTGGTATGAGAGAACTAGGTTTTCTTTATGAAATAAGGATTTAACTGTTTGCAATTTTATGTCATGCTGACAAGGTTAAAACTCAAAGGAGGAGAAGGGAAGCTAGTTGGAAGCCCCGAAGTTGGGTCAAGGAGAAGGAGAGAAAGGTTGCCACAATCGCCAACACCAGTTTAGCCTCAAGTTGTAGTTGAGACTCCAGAGATCATGTCTCACGAAGGAGAACCTACAAACATGACAGAAGATGAGAAGACCTTCAGAAAGGCTTTCTTTGATATGACAGAGATGGTGAAGGTCCTGTATGAAGAGAGGAATACCAGGCTTCAAGGGAAAAGTTCCAAACCTCCCAAAGGAGAAGGTTCTTCAGGAGGAGGTAATGAAAATGGAGACAAAGCTCCACCCTCTCCACCATATTCTTCATCTTCTTCTTCACAAGCATCTTCATCCTCTTCCACTAACACAACCCTTACTCATACTCATCATCATACTTCAAAAGGAACTGGTAAATCACCTTTTTAAAAACTTGATGTTAAATTTGAGTTGCCCATGTATAATGGTAAAGTGAATTCAAAGAAACTTGATTATTGGATTAGTTAGTTGGAGGTCTATTGTAGTATTCAAACCTTCAAGAGGATGAAATAAATATTTGTTTAGCTTCCTTGAGAATGGAGAGTGCAGCACTAGTATGGTAGGAATCAACGACCCAAGAGGAGATTAAAAAGCACGTAAGATCCCAATTTCTTGGAATAATTTCAACGCTGCAATCAAAATACAATTCTACCCTCTAGCTTATATGTAGAAAGGCATCATGAATTGGCATAAATTTAGATAGCTTAAAGGTCAAAATGTGCAACATTACACCCAAGAATTCAGACAAAGGTCTTTAATGTTAGGTGTAGATTTGCAATCACATGACACATTGTTGAAGTACATAGGGTGTTTACACAATTACCTTAGGCATACTATCTTAATGTTTAATCCCAATAATCTAGATGATGTGTGTGTGCAAGCCACTTATCTTGAAGAAAGAGGGAAAAGCACTCTAGAAGAAGGAAGTAAAAAGCCATTTAAGGGTAAAGAGAAAGAAAAGGGTTTCAAGGGAAAGAAAAATGCATCCATTAAAAAGGAAGGAGAGAAAAGAATATGTGAACATTTTTTGAGAGAGGGTCACGATGAAGCTCATTGTTGGAAGCTTCATCCTGAAATGAAACTAAAAAAATTCAAAAACGAACGAAAAGAAAAGTTAGTTGTTGTCATTTAAGAGGATTTGGGATCTGATTTGGGTGATGAAACTAAAATTACAACCATGGGTATAAAAGGAAAATAAGCCATTGCTAGCACTAGTATATCACATTGTCACACTAGTAATCCAAGTGAAGAAACAAGGATCGAATTATTTCATGTGAGGGTAATCTCAAAACATACAAAAATTGACACACTTTTTTATAGTGGGTCTCAAGCCAACTTGATATTTAATGACTTAGTCAAACAACTTAATCTTGAAAACATTTTACATCCCAAGCCATATCCATTGGGTTGGATATGGAAGGACACAAACTTACAGGTTACAAGAAAATGTACTCTTGGGTTTGCAATCACAGCAAAATTCATTGATGCAGTTGAATTAGATGTTGTACCACTTGATATATCAGGAATGGTTTTTGGCAGTCCTTACCTTTATGATAGAAAATGTTGGGAACAGGTCCCCTAGGGTCAATTTTGGGTTAAAAACCCAAGTTTTGGGGCTAAAGGCCCAAGTTTTGTATAAATAATGTAAAGTCTCTGCGTTTTGTGCTCACAGAGTGCAAAGATGTAAAGAGTCAAAAAGGTTTCCGCCCTTAGTTTAGGTAACTTGTGTCGGCTTGATGAGATCCACCCTTGGTCCACAAACCATGGGAATTTATAAAAAGGGAGAGCCTTAGAAGAGTTTAGGAAGTTCTTAGCAATTTTTTGGGCAATTGATTGACATAATGGATCCGTGAGAGCTAAGAGAGAAGAGTCTTAGCATAGGAAAGAGGCTCTACAGTTATGTGCACAGAGGCCTAGGGTAGAAGCCCGCAATTGAGTGTGCGGACCCCTGAAGCTATGTGCACATGGATGTTAGAGTCTATACTGAAGATTTGAACCATTAATAAAGAGAATTATTCTGGATATATTTGTGTATGATCTCTTTTACTTCTATATGCGGTTATGTTATGTTGAATACTGGGTTTATTATTTAATGCTATAATGATGCGTGAATCTACGTGTTTTACTTTTTCATACGAACGCAAGTAAGAATATCTATTTACGGAAAGATAATCATAATGCATGTTGAAGTTATCCAATACTTAAGCTAATCTAGGTAGACACAGAAGTAGGGGTAGTTACAGAGGCGTGTAAGTGTCTGAATTGCCTATTTAGTGTATGCAAAGGACGATCATAGAACTTTGCAAAGGTCTCGAAGCTGAATAAGAGAAGTATATCGATAAGCCCTAAAGTTGGGAACAGGTCCCCTAGGGTCAATTTCGGGGTTAAAAACCCAAGTTTTGGGGCTAAAGGCCCAAGTTTTGTATAAAGAATGTACAATATCTACATTTTGTGGTCGTGGAGTGCAAAGATGTAAAGAGTCAAAAAGGTTTTCCACCCTTAGTTTAGGTAACTTGTGTAGGCTTGATGAGATCTAGCCTTGGTTCACGGACCATGGCAATGTATAAAAAAGGAGAGCCTTAGAAGATTCTAGGGAATTCTTAGCAAGTTTTTTAGCAATTGATTGATGTAATGGGTCTGTGAGAGCTAAGAGTGAAGAGTCTTAGTTTTGGAAAGAGGCTTTGCAGCGATGTGAGAAGAGGCCCAGGGTAGAAGTCCGCAGCTGAGTGCGCGGACCCTTGCAGCTGTGTGTGCAAGGAAGTTAGAGTCTGTAATGAAGATCTGAACCATAAATAAAGAAAATTATTTTGGAGATATCTGTGTATGATCTCTTTTACTTTTGTATATGGTTATGTTATGTTGAATATCGGGTTTATGATTTTATGCTATATTGATGTGTGAATCTATGTGTTTTACTTTGTCATTTGAATGCAAGTAAGAATATCTGTTTACGTGAAGATAATCATAATGCATGTTGAAGTTATCCAATAATTAAGCTAATCTGGGTAGACACAGAAGTAGGGGTAGTTATAGAGGCGCATAAGTGTCTGAATTTCCTATTTAGGGTATGCGAAGGATGATCACAGACCTTCGTGAAGGTCTCGAAGCCGAATAAGAGAATTATATCGATAAGCCTTAAAGGGCTTATCAGTTTGCATGAAGGAAGGGTTAGGGTATAAAAGACATCAAAACTATCTTAGGATGTGGAAACTTGGTTCCTATATCCCCCCATACTGCTTCGATTGAGACTTCAGTCTGCACTCCGCGGATTGATGCTGAAAGGGCCAGTAGTGTAGGGATTTTCTTGGCTAATTAATGTTGAACTTGGGTCAAGGCCCATCAATCCAACAAATAGTTTCGCTACCGGGACCGGGATCTGCATAATGAGATGAGTGATGTCACATCACTGGAATCCAACTAAGAAGGAGATCAAATACTAGTTGGATAGAAAAATCAATGAATTCGCAGCACAAGAGAATAGGAATCCATGATTGACAAAAGAATAGTGGTTGGAAAGATACCTGTAAACAAAGATACACGAGATCTTCTTTTGTTCCTTCTAGGTCGAGTTGTATGAGTGGATCGTGAAATTGGCAGACGACCAAGGAAGGTGAAGGCTTGACGGTCCAATAGTCTGGACCCCAGAGCTAGTACGCAGATTAGAAGTCTTTGAATATAAGATCGCATGTGCTTTCAATCATTGGTTTGATTGTATCATAGGAGGGTTCGTGATAGAGTTCACAATGGATAACTTGGTTAGTTGCAGAGAAGCAGAGCACCTCTTCTTCAAGGGGTCACAAGGTAAGTATTTAAAATCCTTAAATACCTAGATTAAGATGCTCTTGTGTGAAAAGAAGTTATGAAACTACCTTGATGTTTGGGGCTATGTGAAGTGGAAGGACATTCAGGAATAAAGGGAAAACATGCCCTAAATATAGCCTGCTAATTGAACCTCCTCTAAGTGACGATGAGGAAGCATCACAGGCATCTCCATAGAGTGTTGTTCAGTTGATAAAGAAAGGGTTCCCGCAAATACCCCATCCACCCACAATGCCTCCATATTCACCTCCATTTCATACACCTTCACCTACACCACTGCTACCTCTGCCACCTCCGCCACCATTCAATATGGTGAACTCAGTAAATATACCTGTGTTCAAGGGTGTGGGAAATGAAGATCTAGACCAGTTTTGGTTTGTTGTGAAGGTTGAATGGGAAGCTCAGGGTATCAAGGATGATCAAATGAAGAAAGCAATGTTGATTAGTTCTTTGCAGGATTGCATGATAACATGGTACATTAAGTACTGCACTGATAACTTGATGTCCACGTTGGCACATATCTAGACCATGCTGAATAAGGAATTTAGTAGACCTAAGTCTGAAGTGCAGTCAATTGTGGGATTCAAAGAGATCATGATGAAGCCTGGTGAGACACCCTGGGATCTGGATCAAAGATTGAAGTGTACAATCCGCAAAGCTAACACGAATATCGTTGATGGTCAACATCGCAAAATAGTTTGTAGCTTCACTCCTACCTCATCTAAGGGTTACACTATCACAACAAAATATTGGGACCAAGGTGGAAGCCCTGGAAATTGCGATGAGATTACATGAGACATCGATGAAAGATGATAATATGGGGGTTCAACAGTTTCATGTGCACTTGCAAAACCTTTTCCTATAAATGTAGAGTCTAAAGAAATATAGAACAACTCGGCTCGAGGTGTGGGAAAAAGTTTGGTGCCTGAAGAGCAAAAGCCAAGGGCATGATAAAGATCACTGTCTAGTTTTCGCAAATTATGTTGCAGCAGGGGGACCAATACCTCTAAGGCCGAAATCTCCAACAGGGTAAAGTACAGGGCCTGCGCTATGGTGTGCTATTTGTCAGGTAGCTGGAAAACATGTAACATACAATTGAAATTTCTATAGAAATTCGTACAGACACCACAACAACTCTTTTGCAACTTTTGTCAATCAGTGGGTCATGATGAGCGCAATTGTCATAGTTACAAATTAATGATGGATAGAACGTCTTCATATAGGGTGCAGGAAGAAACCCAACCTCCAGACCAAGGTGCTGGGGGAGTGCGAGGTGAGTATCAGGGGCACAGATGAGGCTGAGGTGGAGGAGGACCTGGTAGAGGTCGAGGGCAGGTCATTTGTTACAACTATGGGGGACCAGGACACTACGTGCGAGACTGCTCAAATCTGACGCATCTGCCATGCTACTGTTGTAGTTAGTTTGACAACACGACGGAGGATTTCCCTATATTATTAGATAAGATACATGAAAAGGGGGTGCAGCCTCAACAACTGACTCAGAACCTATAGATGATGAGGGTTGAGTCTCATGAGGAGGATCCTAAGGTAAATATTGTGCTATAGAGTGGAGCAAAGACTAGTGAAGATAAGGGGAAGCAACATGAAGAAGGTGAGTGGGTCCCCAAAGCACCATAAAAAGAGACTGGGTTTGATATAGAATGTGCAAGAGAAACATTTATGGAAGCAAAGAAAAGCTTCGCTGAGCCCTCTACCTCAGGAAGTCAGGAGAAGCCTACTACAGAAATGGACCCCTCCATGATTATTACTTTCTTAGAAACCTATATGAAGCTGTTGCGCGATACCAAGGCTTTGAAGGGACTACTGGAGCTGATCAATAGGTGCAGTGGGAAGGAAGACGCTACTGACGGACTACACATAGTCAGGAAGATTGGCAGGCATAAGGTAAGAACGAGGCGTGAGATGAGGCTCACCGCATAGATAGGAGAATATGAGATGGATCAAGTTATTCTAGATTTGGGGTTGAACGCAAATGTTTTACTGAAACAGACATGGAAGAGGATGGGGAGACCTATGCTATAGTGGTCTTCGATTCAGTTAAGAATGGAAAATAAATAGAAAATCATTCCCATGGGAAGATTGTAGGGAGTAACAGTTGACATTGAGGGCACGAGCGCATTAGCTGATTTTGAAGTAATAGAGATTGTGGATGGGAGCAATCCCTACCTTGTGCTCCTTGGGATCGGTTGGGCCACTGACATGAATGGGGTAATCGATTTGAAGAAGTGGAAGATGATATTTAAGAAGAAATCACTCCACATAGTGTTGCACCTAGACCCTGCAGAAGGACCGAGCTATACTGAACTGGTTTGCGATTATGAAAGTGATGACAATTTGGACCAGATTTACAAGATAACGACATGAGATCAAGATTAGGTGAATCCGACAACATATGGGAATATTGCATGGGACCGCAAAAGTTCATACAAATAAGATTCAGACGAAGAGTTGGAGCACTGGCAGAATCGACTGCATGAAGTATCTACATTGTGCTGTCATATGATGACCAAGTCGTTGTGCTGTGTATCGTCAAAGGTAAGAAATATTCCTTACTACAATGGTTTAATTGATGTTGGTAACGTTTTGGATGCATTCAAGTGAGAAGTGCCAGAGAAGCATCACTTCCAAGCCTTGGATTGGGCGCTGCACACTACACCTGTGATATGGTGGGGCACATAGAAGGACAATTTGATAATTGGTGCATGTATAGAAAGATGATGAGAGTGTGGTTTGGTCACCCAAAAGTGTGGCTAACAAAAAAATATGATGGGAGGAATGACTTGCACGACCATTTGGCCAAATGGACTGAAGTGTATGGAGCAAAGCTGCAGTCAAAATGGGTACATCTGTTTTGTCATACCTTGGAAGTTATATCGATGAATTGGTACTTGGAGACAGAGCTCTGCCGTGGCACTAAAGAATGGGATGTTTTGTGCCAAGCAATTTTGATGATGTTCATCTTTGAGGATTGCTTAGAATGTATTGATGAAGCATTGTAGGAGGTCAAGGCAGTGATCTTTAGGATACTGTAGGATCCTCTAGATTTGATTTAACCTTATTGGACTACCCAGTTGAGCCACGTGCTAGAGTGCTACAGTGTGATAGCAGAAGAAGAAGACAAAGATCCAAGGAAGATTAATATTCCAGATACTGAAGGTCACCGCAAAGTTGAAGGAATGCAACTAGAGAATGTAGACATCATTGTGCCACTCAAAACTAGACAAGTGAACATTAACACAGAAGCAGAGTCGACGTTTGCAAAGATTGGGGACTACTAGGATGATGCAACAATAGATAAGGTCACCGAATTGCTCCACGAATATGAGGATATGTTCCCTATGAAGTTTTCATATCTGAAAGGAATAATAGGGGACTTGGGTTTCATGAAGATCACTCTAAAACTGGACATGAAGCCAGTTAAGAAAAGGCCTCACTGCCTCAACCCGAAGTATAAGGAAAGGGTTTGCTTGGAGCTGGATAAAATTCTTGCAACAGGCATCATTGAACCAGTAGGAGTGTCTAATTGGGTAAGCCCAATGGTAGTTCAAGACAAGAAACAAAAGGATGAGATAGAGATATGTGTAGATCTCAGGAAGTTGAATGATGCTTGTGTGCATGATCCTTTCCCAATTCCGTTCACCGATGAGGTGTTGGATAATGTTGGTGGCTAGGAAGCATATTTGTTTATTAATGGGTTCTTAGGGTACCATCAGATCAAGATCGCAATGGAGGATAGAGGTAAGACAACCTTCACAACTAAATGGGGATGCTTGCGGTATATGGTGATGCCTTTTAGGCTGAAGAATGCACTGACGATCTTCTCACACGTAGTCATCGCAATGTTCAAAGATTTCATTCACAAATTTTTGGAGGTATACTTCGATGATAGGACAATGTTTGGCCTCGTAAAGTGCCATGTAGCAAGTCTGCGCTTGATGCTGGATACATGCCAGAGGTACTAGATCGCACTCAATTTGAAGAAATGTTTGTTCGATGTCCCTTTTTGGATCTTGCTGGGTCACGTGGTATATAGACAAGGCTTGATGGCAGACCCGATGAAGATCATGGTTATAATCAATTTGGAGGCACCAAGAAGTGTGAAACAGCTACGTGCAACGTTGGGCATACAGGGTACTATAGAAAGTTCATCAAAACCTATGCCCAGATTACCGCACTGATGGAGAAACTGTTAAAAAAGGATGCTCAATTTTGTTGGAATGAAGAATGTTAGAGGAGCTTGGATGTACTAAAAGAAAAAATGGTCATCGCATCGATCTTAGTCTTCCTGGATTGGAAGAAGGAATCTCATGTGCATGTGGATGCATCATGTATTGTGCTGGGAGAAGTACTGACACATGCCAGTGAGGAAGAATTGGATCATCCTATAGCATTCACAAGTAGGAAGCAATCTAAAGCTGAGAAGAATTATTCAATGACAGAGCGCGAAGGTTTGGCTATGGTATACGTGCTCCAGACATTTAGGCACTACTTGCAAGGTGGACACTTTAAGATGTATGCAGACCATTCTGCAATGAAGTACTTGGTGAACAAGCCTTTGCTAGGGGGGAAAATATGTAGATGGTTGTTGCTATTTTAGGAATATGATTTTGAATTTATTGTCAAACCAGGAAGATTGAATGTCGGGCTAGATCATCTGTCGCACATTAAAACATTAGAGGAGCCTACTAATTTGGACGAAGGACTACCTGACGCGCAGCTCTTTGCACTACACATCGCGGACAATCACTTTGAAGATATTATACACTTCCTGACTATGGGAATGGCTCTAGAAGGATATACTAGCCAACAAAGGAGGAATTGGTGGTGCACGCGACAGACTTTTCTGTCATTGCAGGGCACATGTATAAAATGAGATCAGATGAAATACTATGATGTTATGTGCCATAATTTGAACGAAACAACATGCTCGTTGAGGCTCATGGAGGAAATGCGAGAGGAAATTATGCGGGAAAAGCAATAGTGCAGAATATTCTATGCGCCGGGTTGTGGTGGCCAACGCTGCATAAGGATTCAAAAGCATATTGTAGGGCATGCGATGCATGCCAAAGGACTGACCAACCATCACGGAGAGATGAGCTGCCTCTAAATCTACAAATATCATTACAACCATTTGAAAAGTGGGTGATTGACTTTTTAGAACCAATTCAGCCTCCAAGAAAGAAGACGGGTGCGTGGTACATCATCATCGTGACTGAGTATTTAACCATATGGGCAGAGGTGCAGCCCGTGAAGGATTGTACAAGTGCAACAACAACAAAATTCATCTTTGAGTACGTGTTGACGAGGTTTGGTTGTTTGAAAAATTTGATGAGTGATTGTTGTATGCATTTTCGTAATGAAATGATCAGCATGTTGACGGAGGAATTTCATGTTTACCATTAGAAGACTATGCCATATCACCTGCGGGCTAATGGAAAGGTAGAAGCATTTAATAAGATATTGGAGAGCATGCTAGTGAAGGTTTTCAATGCCCAAGGAAATTATTTGGATGTGTGTGTACTTGCGGTGCTATGGGCTTACAGAACAACTTGTAAGAAGCTGACTAGAAAGATGCCTTTTAGGCTGGTTTATGGTGTTGAAGTTGTGATGCCAATGGAATACATTGTACCTAGTCTATCCATAGCAACATTCACAGGAATGGTGGTTGGCGAAGCCCTGGAAGAAAGGCTCGCGCAACTGACAGAACTGGAAGAAGATAGGTTTTTCGCTGGATTCCATTAGCAAGTTCAAAAGGAGCATGAAAAGGCATGGCACGATCGGAACATCAAACTGCACATCTTCAAGGTAAATGATTTAGTGTTATTATATGACAGCAAGTTTGATAAATTTCTAGGAAAATTTCAGATGCATTGGCTGGGGCCCTATGTCATGAAGGTGATTACCGATGGTGGAGCAGTTCAGTTGGTGAAGTTGAATCAAGATCCATTTCCAGGGAAGGTGAATGGTAGTTGATTGAAGCCATATGCAGGGGATCCAGTGAGATGACTACATGGTGGAAGCATAGTCTTAGTGCTCCAAGCAACTGAAAGGAGGCGCGAGACTATAAAATACACTACCTGGGTTGTAGAGCTGCGTGATTGGGGAAATGCACAGAATGGAGGGTTGTCACAGTGTTAGCAGAAGCACAAGGGGATTTCTGCTATCGAAGGAGAGACCGCATAGGGCAGCTGGAAAGTGACCATTATGGTCACTATTCATGACTTGACAATGGGAAAATGGCTAATTGAAGTGGAGGTGGCAATTAAGTCGGAATTTAAGAGCAGTATATTTGAAAATATGCCACCACTCTAGAATATATGAAAATATTTTGGGGCGAATGGTCGTATTCAAATTCAAAATTGCCTATAAATTACAAATGGATGCCCAACAAAAAACACTTGGCATTTTGAGAATTGAGGTGTTGAGCTATCAGGTGTGCATGAACCTTTAATATTTCGAGGCTTTATTAGAAAGTTCAATGTTTGAGAAATTATTGAAGGAAACTTATGAGCTCTTAATTGCATCATGTTGGCACCCGTGGAGACCACAAGTGTTGGAGAAATGATGACAGCTGCGGGAGCTGCCTCAGAGGTAGCGACTGTAGAGGTACCTGCAGAAGTACCCAAATTGTCGAGGTCGCCCAGGCTGAGGCCTACGCCGACCAGAGAGGGTCCAAACCCAAAAAAGGATAAGTAAAAAGTGGCACAGCTAGTGCGCACATTGCCTAGAAAACACCCATAGAAAGAAAAACCCACTGCAAAGGAGAAGGTCAAGGTAGTAGACCTAGAACCTGACAAGGACATAAAAGACGTTGATATGGGTGTGGAAGACATTGATATGAAGGCAGAAGACGTTGATGTTGAGGGGGTAGACCCTATCTCCATGTTGCCAGCATACGTTCCTCCACACTGAGGCAAGGTGAAAGTCCCAAAGGACCTCGATGAGAGCAAAACCACACATTTAACATCATTGCTGCTAGACAAAATCACATTTAAAGGTTTGCACCTGGTGCACATCCCCCATTTAAACCTAGATGATTTGGATTTGGTAGATATAGAGTGATCTCCCCACTTGGCGACCGATACATTCATGCACCGTGTCTTCTATAAAGACTCTAGTGTGAGTGCGCTGGAGCTGAGACAATGGATAAAATGGGTGGACAAGGCAGGATTGTTGAACCTGCTATGGGTGCCACATTACAACCGCGTGCCCATAGCTATGATAGTGATCAAATAATTGTTATTATTGGTGCAGGATGGGTGCTTGTGGATAGGAGAACCTATACTGATCACTGACATGCTAATCCATAGGATCACTTTGCTCCCGCATTCAGGCTTGAATCCATCCATGGAATTTTGCAGAAAGATAGGTGAATGTGACCTCGTCGAATGAATGAAGGAAAAGTTCAAGTTTTCCAAGAAGCCACGTGGCTACTCCATTTCCAGCATAACCGACCCCATGTTTAAAGTAGCCATCCAGATCCTTGCTGGAAAAATAATGAAGAAGTGTCATATAGATGAAGTGCTAGCACCGGTTGTGTCTTTAGCGTCCCAGTGCGCAGAGGGAATACAATTAAACTAGGCACGTTACCTCTGCAGCGAGTCCCTCGCGAACTACAGAGAAGTGCAAGACCAAAGAAAGACCTTCCATTACGCATGGCTACTGCTGTCAATTGTACTCGCTGCGTGGAATTTACCGGAGGACAGTCAGTTTCCTCCAATTGCAGCAGAGCTGCCAGAAGCAGCGAAGTTCGCTTCACTCTGGGCCACGAAGGACCCCCAAAGGGTCAAGGATATTAAGATATTTTGGATCCTCATGGAATCAAGCATCCGTGCCACAATCAACCGCAAGCTGTGGCTCTCATCGACTGTCTTTGAGCAGTTGTTTGAATACGTGGAGTTCAAGCCGAACTTCCACTGCGTTTCCATTAGAGCGCGAAAGGACCCCAAGAAAAAAGGGTATGATCTTCCATACCTAGAAACAAATGATGCAATTGTCGTGGTCCTAGAGAGTTGGCCAGAAGAGTGGCACACGGCCTCAGACTTATTAGCTGGGTTTAGTAAGTCTATTGCGAAGCAAAAGAACGAATAAGTGAGGTTTTAGATGGAGTAGTTTGTCAGAAAAAGGAGGAAGGAAGTCCAGGACAAAGGCAACGCAAAGCACGCTGCCAAAAAGCAAGCAAAAGGGGAGGAAGAAGAGGAAGAGCATGACTCTGATAGGAGTCAGAAGTCACCTTCCCCGCAGATAGAGGAAGAAGAGTAGTGCTCAGAACAGGGAGGAGCAGACCCGAAGACTGCTCCATTTTGGGTTAAGCGCACAAGGGAGCAGGAGAAAGTAGGGCCACAAAAGAAGTCCAAGGCCAACAAATCATCCCTTGACCCAATCACCTTGACATAGGGTGATTTGAATGAAATCAGCGTATAGTGAGGGACACGACCATGGAATTACTATAGTAGTTCGAGCAATAGTAGAAACAAGCCTTGGTCATCATTCAAATGGGTCTGCGTGAGTTGCAGATCCAGGCTACTCAAGTACAGACCAAGTATAGGGCGGGGTAATGTGGCGTCGAGTAGTTTGGTGCCTAAAACATTAGATTTAGTAGAGATGGTTTGCTCAATGGATCCCCAGGCCATTGCATTACTGGATGGTGTAATGACCATAGAAAGAGAAGCTGACAAGGCCACTGTCAATGCTCTCAAAAAAGTCAGGTTAAACTTGGTCAGGCTTCCAAGTGAAGCCCTTCACACCCTGTAGGATGGTGTGATCACGGAACTTCGAGATTGGGAACAACACACATTGAATGTTATCAGTGAGTAGAAGGTGAATAATGCCCAGATGTTTGTAGAAAAGACGTCCATGATTGACATTCTTAAGAAGATCACAGAGAAGAATGAGTGCACAATAGCTATTGTGGCTGAGGCATGCTAGATTATTACAGAGCTGAATATCCTATAAGATGCGCTAGTCGATACAAGAATCTGGAAACTCGTTGTGGGTATGCGCGATGCACAAACAAAGCTGGCTAATTTTTAGTTTGAATTGAACCTTAAGATCACAGAACTTGAGTTCAAGGCCCAGCCTTCGACTCCACTAGAAGTTATAAAGCAACACGAGACCACTGTCAAATATGTCGTTGTAGCTGTCAATACTGTAGTTAAGGATTGCACTACGCTCTTCGAACAAGCGCACACAACTGTAGAGCCTCTTTGACAGTGGAAGAGGCTCTGCAGCTGTGTGCGTAGAGGCCTAGGGTAGAAGTTCGCAGTTGAGTGTGCAGACCCCTGCAACTGTGTGCACAGGGAAGTTAGAGTTTGTATTAAAGATCTGAACGATCAACAAAGATAATTATTCTAGAGATATCTATGTATGAGCACTTTTACTTCTGTATGCGGTTATGTTATGTTGAATACTGGGTTTATGATTTAATGCTATATTGATGTGCGAATCTATGTGTTTTACTTTGTCATATGAACGCAAGTAAGAATATCTATTTACGCGAAGATAAGCATGCATGTTTAAGTTATCCAATACTTAAGCTAATATGGATAGACACAAAAGTAGGGGTAGTTATAGAGGCGCTTAAGTGTCTGAATTTCCTATTTAGGGTACGCGAAGGATGATTGCAGACCTTCGTGAAGGTCTTGAAGCCGAATAAGAGAAGTATATCGATAAACCCTAAAGGACTTATCAATCTGTGCGAAGGAAGGGTTACGGTATAAAACGAGATCACAAATATCTCAGGGTGCAGAAACTTGGTTCCTGCATCCCCCCATACTACTTTGGGTGAGACTTCAGTCCGCGCTCTGCGGATTGATACCGAAAGTACTAGTAGTGTAGGGATTTTCTTGGCTAATTAACATTGAACCTGAGTCAGGGCCTATCAAGCCAACATAAAATAATAATTCTATCACCATGAAAACAAGTACCACTTGTTCAAGGATGACATGGATTATATTGTGAGAGCTCATCACAAGAAACTAAACATTTCATTAGTTAATGTAGGGAAAATGAAAAGACTAGTGAATTCAAGCAAGAATTTAGCTCTTCTAATGATCAAACCCAATGTTGATATGATTATGAAGCGTTTGATGGTTGTAATTCAAAATTGAAAATGGATTTAGTTGATGTAGTTAACCATGACGATGAGGTGTTTCATAAATAAAAATGATTTTCTTCCAGGAGGAGAATCCAACATGAAATACCATTGGAGAAAAAGTGTCTTCTTCCTAACATTGACATGCACAAGATGTTAAGAAGGGAAAGTGCTGAAATAACAAAACAAATCCAAGGATTGTTGAACAAAAGGATCATCCAACCTTCTCCTTTACCATGTGGTGCACTCTTGTTTTTGCGCCCAAGAAGAATGGTAAGCATTTCATTGAATGGGATTCAAGAAATGATTTTCATCGAAGTAGGTTTGTTGAAGGAGACATATGGAAGATGATATACAAAACCAAGCAAGGTTTGTTTGAATGGCTTGCTATGATTTTTGGTCTTTTCCATGCTCCTACTACTTTCATGTATATGAAGAAAGATGTGTTGAAGCCATTTCTAGACATGATAGTCTACTTGGATGACATTTTCATTTTCAGAAAATTTCATTATAAACATGTCATGTGTGAGAAAAAAAATACTTGATTTGGTATGTCAAAAACATTTGTTATTGAAGATGTCAAAGTATATGTTAGATAAAACCTCTTTGATGTACTTGGGCCATATGATTGGAGAATGTGAGATGAAGTTATACCTCTCCAAGATTGATGCCATTATGGATTGGTCAATGCTCAAGATAGTCATTTGGATAAGAGGTTTTTTGGGAGCAGGCCAATGTTGGCGGAAAGATTTTGTTAATTTTTATTCTATTGTAGCTCATTTTCATTCTTTGGAAGTTGTGAAAAAGGTCTTCCAGTGGGGAGGCAAACAACAAGAGGCATTTGATGCTTTAAAACAAAATATTAGTTCAACATTTATAGTTTCTCTTCTATACTTGAGAAAGTCATTTAAGTTTCAGGTTGATGTATATGCCTATGCCATGGGTGTAGTCCTTATGCAACATGGTAAGCCCATTTCATTTCATTCAGAAATTTTCAATGGTGCAGTGTTTAAGTTGTAGTGACAAAGGAACTTTCATTGGATGGGTTTTCTTCTACTATTCCACTTGGTCAAAAGGTATAAGAAAGGTATGAGCAAAAAGTTTTTTTATGTACTTTCTACGCCTATAGTGTGTATAACTACTTTCCTCAAGAATTATTTTGTTTTACATGAAAGTTATGTTAAAAAAAATACACACTTTCAAGATGTTATTCAATCTTGAGTCAAAGGAATCAAGTAAAGGAATTTTTTTACCATTTGTATCATAATTTGTTGGATCATCTTGGTAAGAAGGATGTTTCTATTGATGGTAACATGGACAAAGCCAAAGAGTTCATTGAATGACTCCAAATGGTACATCAAACTATGCGAGATCAGCTTGAAAAGGGCAAAGACAAGTACAAAGAAAGGCATGAAAAGCATCATGTAGATCACAAGTTCCAATTCAGTGATAAATGGATCAAGATTGGAAATGTGAGGGAACTATAACCTCACCTGTTGGAAAACTAAAAGTGATATTTTGGGGTCCAAAAGGCTTCCAGTGGGGAGGAGTGATCAGGTGCTCAAAATTATGCTCAAAAATAAAAGTTGTAAAAATGGTTTGGAACTTGAACAAATGCATAGAGCTCATTATCATGAATCCAGTGCAAGTTGTTTCATGTGAAACGAACACCATATGCTCCCAGAAACGTGATCTGTTCACTTTGTTAAGCAGGTAAAAATTTTGCAAATGGCTTACTGGGATTTTGATTGGGAATCTGTATAGCCCCAGTGGCAAAAGGAATATTCTCAAAATATTCCTTTGAGTTGACTTCTTCTGATTTGTTCGCGTGTTTTGGGTTTGGGCCAATTAGGAGGTGACACGTGGCTAAGCCAGAGGCCACCATGTGTCCTCTTGATGACTGAGTAAAATCTTTGCATGAAGGACATGATGGAGGTCGAAGATGACCCCATGACCTCTCATAGCACAGTGCCGAGGCTTATTGTTGCACTCGTAGGTTGGTTTTTAACAATGGTGGGTGGCGGTTTATATTTAAATTTGAATGCCGTCGAGGTTGGGGGGAGATTACTAGCGTAACCAGCGGCGACCCTCCCATGTGAACACATAAACCACCGGTCATGATAGTTAATGTAACCACCACTGCTAGCCTAACCACTATACTAAGCAGCGTATGTGGCCGCTCCTCCTAACCGCCTACAAACAGTTACATTAACCGTTAGAGGAGGGGGCCAGTGTCGGGGCTAGCCCCCGGGTGCATGGACCCCACATGACCCTGTTTTGGGTTCTAAGGCCTCGACAGCCAAATTAATGATCCTACAAATCCTCCTGGTATCTAGGGAATTTATTGCTCTGTTAGCGGAAAATGGGGTGAATTTGTAGGATGATGTTGGATTTGGTGCAAATTGCAGAGCAAATAGCGGAGAAACTAGGAGAGGTCATAACTCCTCTAGTTTTTGACCAAATTGCATGCAAAAAGAGGCTAAGTGGCCATTTTTGGCCATTTTGGACTCATTGGAGCAGCTTCAAAAGCATTTGAGCATTGTAAATACATATTTTTACACTTTTGAGCATAATAGAGAGGCCCAAGCCATTGGAATCTGGACCAAGGAGATGTAGCCTAGGAGGGGTGAACTCCTTTATCATGTTCATGTTGTGATGTTTTTCTAATGATGTTCTATACATGTTTATGCTATTGTTTAGTCTCTTATTTATGTTAAATTGATCATAAAATTAACATAAAAGTGCAATTGTCACTTGCAAAAATTCATGAATCCTTAAGCACAATGAAAGGATTTTGTTTCTAATCTAAGGAGGATCTTACCACATCAATCTAATCTTCTAAATCAGATCATGAACCCTCAACTTTCACTTTCTAAGTAGGGTAAGATTAATCTATATTTTCTACTAGTTTTTCTCTTTAGAATCTAAGTAATTCTAAAATCACTCCCTTATTTTCATAACAAGGGTTCTATTATGCCATGCATTAGCTACATTTCAGAATATCAAACTTGTTTTTTTTTTTTTTATGTTTGTTTACATTGAATTAGGATCTTCACACGATTAACAAACTATAATTTTTGTATAGGTCATTCTTGTAAAATTGAATAACGAGAAGAACAATTTATAGAGATCAAGGCATGGGAAAAATATAAAAAAGGTCAATTCACTGAACAAGAAAGACATGTGTTGTGTCTTTCATTATGATTTTTATATGTGATGAATTTCATAAATCAAATAACCTGTATGATGATTTCTACTTCTCAAAGCTCATTATTTCTACTTCTTGAATCCATGCAAGGTTAAGGTCATGCACTATATGCAAGTTATCTCATTAGATACATGAGTTCCTCTCTATTATGCAACTAAATTTAGCTGGATATGCCAGTTATATGGGTTGGTTATGTGTAGTATCTGCCTAGATATGTGAGTTATCCGACCTAGATTTGTGAGTTATCACGCTGACTACGCGAGTTATCACCATTACATATGTGGATTTTTTGGTTGGACATGCGGATTTTCACCACCTAGATAAGCAAGTTCTCCACATTGAATTTGCAGATTACACTACTAGATGTGAGTTAACTGCCCCAAATATGTGAATTATCAGCAATGTATATGCAAATTATCACTAGATATGAAAATTCTCAATGTATATGTGAGTTATCACCACTGGATATGTGAGTAATCACTACAAAAATGCATTATCTTATGATTATGCAAGATATCACCGTAAATATGCAAATTATTACTAGAATGTGCATTATCACTTGATATGTGAGTTATCAATGGATACGTGAATTATCACTATAGATTATGTGAGTTGTCATCAAATATGTAGATTATCATAGTAGATTATTATGGTAGGATATGGGGGTTTTCATCGAATATGTGGGTTATCACTAGAGTGTCAAGTTATCTGAGATATTTGAGGATATGAAAATACAGAATATGTTATCTTGGTATGATATGAAAATTAACAATGTGATCTCCATCATATGTGAAAATATGTTCAATTACTAATGTGATATCCACCAAATACAAGAATTATCTCCAAATTATCTCTTCTCAAATTACCAATGCTATAAATCATGCAAATTATGGCTATGTTCGATATATGAATTACATAATGAAACTGAACCAAAAAATCAAGGAGGAAATTGCTCCCCCTTCCTCATTAGGCAAGATCGAGAAAAACAGAGCTAGTGAAACAAAGCCTTAAGTACCCAGCTTATCTTCAGACCACTACTACTTTTATTGTATTATATGGCAACCTCATCATAGTTATTCCCTTCAATTATATTATAGTAATACTTCTCTTATATTATAGGCACACCACCTCTAATCCTTTATATGCCACCAAATAAACCTATATAGATTCCATGTTGTAGAAATTAATGTGTAGATTCAATATTGTTCATAAAATTTTCTAAATCATAATACTTGAAGCTACTTTATTGATCTGCGGAAGTTAATTCACCATCTAAAACAAGAATCATAGACATGAAAAAGGAAATATCACACATGCACAAAGATTTATCTAGGGAAAAGCAACTGCTCAAAACCACTTACTATCTATATTTCATTAATGAGAGAATAGAGAAGAAATACATCTTCTTGCTCAAGCTTGATGATACCCTGCAAGTGTATAGTCTATCCCTTTGCGTGACTTACTAACTCTGGCCAACACTTAGCCAAATTTAAAGCCCTCTGAGCTCTTATTTCCTTGCATTATTCCTTTGTAAAATTGCCTCTATTTTTTTAGGAATTTCACACCATGGAATTGTGCAATTGCCTTAGGTCTTCCTATGACTACATGCACCACCTATACACATTGGAATATGCTACAACTGACAGTGCACTGCCTTCGAATCTCCATCTCAAGTCAGTAACTAAAATTCTCTACATGCAACAATTATTTTGGGTTGATCAATTAGTTAACTGGTTGATCACTGAGTGTTGTTGATGTTACACTTCCATAACTTGACCTCCACTAATTCTTTTGACAATTAGACCTAGTTAAACTAACAATAACTCAAATTAATGGAAATAGATTGCTACAAATTAGCAATCAATCATGCATAACTAAACTCTAACTCCTCCAACTTAAATTTATTGAGTAAAATGGGTGACACAAGCCATGTCACACAAGTTAACATCATCCAAGTCATTTGCTGATGTGGAAATTTGAATTTTTAATCTAGTTTGACCAAGGAAAAGTCAAAACTCTATTTTTTGGCTGCATTTTCAACACTCCCTCTCAACAAGAAAGGGATTACCAACCACCCATATCCTACACCTGTGAAACTCAAATTTTCCTTTTGACAAATAATTTGTAAAAATATTCACATCTATTTCCTCTGTCGGAATGTACTAGAACAACATAATTTGTCTTTGCACACAATCCTATAGATGGCTTTACCAAATATCAATATGCTTGGATCGAACGTGAAATACATATTTTAGATAGTTGTATACAACTTTGATTATCACAGGTAAATCACAGTAGGTCCACCATTTGACCAAACAAGCCAACAAGTATCTTTCTCATCGATATCGCCTCACATGTTGCTTGACTTGCAACTATTTATTATGATTCTACTAAGATGAGTTCCACTAATATTTGCTTCCTATTATACCAAGAAATTGCTACGAACTTGACACTAAAAATTCCACCTGATGTACTCTTCTGGTTTGATGGACTTCCTGCCACAACTTCACTCCCTCTATTCGTTTGTACCAAAGTCCAAACTAGGTAATGCCTCTAAGGTACTGTAGAACATGCTTTGATTCCCTCCAAAACAATTTGGTTGGCCTAACCATAGCTGGACTCAGCTGGTTTAATATATAACACATGTTTGGTCATGTGTTAACAAGATACATGATTGAACCTGCCAATTTCTAGTAAATAGTCGCATCCAATTCCTAACCTAAAGTGCCATCCTCTTTCCTCTAGTTGGTCACTAAAGGAGTCTCCATGGGTTTTCTCTTGTCCATGTAGAACCTTTGAATTATCTTATTAGCATACTTTCCTTGGGAGACAAACGATTCCCCATCACCTTGACATGCTTCCAATCTGAGGAATAGTACATGAGACCCATGTCGTTCATCTCAAACTCTCTTGCAATATCCTCCTTGGAAGATCTGATCAGCTACTCATGACCAGTCAAGATTAAGTCATCATCATAGCAAAAAATAATCAATAATTTACCTCCTACCAAAATATGATAGAGGTTTGCATCTGCTTCACTTTTGGTAAGCCCAAACTGGTGAGATAGCTATTGATCCTGGTGTACCAAGCATAGGGTGCTTGCTAGAGACCATACAATAATCACTTTATTTTACACACACAAGACTCTCAATCAAAAGTCTTGAAAACTTTTGGTTTCTCGATATACACCTCCTCCTCAATAACTCCATTGAAGAATGTTGTTTTCACATCTAGCTGGTGGATCTTCCACCCCATGTGTGTAGCCAAAGCAAGGATTGATCTGATGGATGAGTACCTTGATATAGGAGCAAAGGTCTCCTCACAGTTAATACCCTCTAGCTAAGATTTCCCATTGGCTACAAATTGGCCTTGTACTTTTTTATGCCTCCATCTGCTGCCTACTTCACCTTGAAGATCCATCTCAAACACAAAAATAATTTGTCTGCTAGTCTTGGGACCACTTTACAAATAGTGTTCTTCACAATGGATTCATACTCCTCCACCATTGTAGTAACCCATACTTATTTTTCTATTGCTTCCTCAAAATAGGAAGGCTTAGTCTCTACTAGCTTAGTCATTAGCACCATGTAGCGAGCCGATCTGGTGACCTTCTTTGCCTGTGTAGATTTGAAGGAGAACCCACATTCTCCCTTGAATCCCACACAAGTTTCTTAGCTTCTTTGATTCTCCTCCTTCCTTATCAGTTTTTATTTTTTGAGTAGCTTGGGAGGCACTCCAAGCCCTAAGGTTCAAGTTTTGGAGTGAAAAGTGCCACAAGAGTCACTTGTGGGCTTGGAAACCAAGCTTGGGGTTTTGTACTCATCATGATTTTGGCCAAAACCATGGACACATTTCGACATGTGATGGATGAGGATGATATATCTCATTGAGATGAATCCAAAACAATGAAATCACCCAATTTCGAGCTGTAGAAATGAAGTTATGATTTTTTTAAGTATATGGTTGGGTTTTGCACATGTATGGTCAAATCGGCCTCATGATTAGAAGACTTGTGAAAACTTGTCAAGGCCTATAATGAAGTTTTTTGGAGCCCTCATATTTGATATAAATATGAGGTGACTGGAGTTTCATTACTCACATCCAAACCAAGAAACAGACACAAGAAGAAGCTCATTTAAGGAGATAATGAACCTTGTCTTGGGCGTAGGCATAAGGAGGGAAATCAACGCGTAAAAGAAGGTTGTTTGGGATTTTGTTAGTGACCTAATTGCAGAGAAGGATGGATGAGGTATAGGGGTTGAGGTCTATGGTGTTTAAGGATTTATTTATGAGTGGGTTGTCCCCAAAAAAGGTTTCCACAAACTTGTGGAGGAGATATGGAGCATGCCACAGTGGTTTGAAGGGAGACCGTGGGTTGTTTAACGACTAGGATAGCCCAGAATTGTAGCAAACTACCACAACCTCTCAAGGAGAGACAACCGCAACTTTGAGGAGAAAACCTAGGTAGAAATTAAGGGCTAGAAAATGATTGTGGGTTTGTCCTAATCAAGATGACGTTGCAACAAAGGAGTAGGACTTAAACGATGAGCTAAAGGTATGTATTTTGGTGCATCTTGTAGGTGTTGGATCCATGTTATTGGATTAGTTTTGGATTATTTTAATGAGCAACCTATATGTGACATGTGTTGAGGTTGACTTGGGCAATTGGAGACCTCAATTAGGAGAAGAAATTATAGTGAAGTGTTGGGTTCCATTGGATTGGCGGAAGGAATTATGTTGGCTACCCAAAGTAGCCCATGACTAGAAGTCCTAAAGAAGGTGTGACATCTGAAGTTTGGGTGAAGTTTGGAGCCTAATGTGTAGATCTTTGATGGAAAAATAGGCTACTAGCTTGGAAATTTGGAGCTCAGGCATTGGCCAACCTAGAGAGTAGATTGGATGAGCCCGTGTTCATAGAAGAAGAAGTGACCTGCAGTAATGATAGGTGGTATCCCTCTTAGAGACTTGCCAATTGGTGATATTATCAGGAATGGAAGGGAGAAAAGTCAATTCTATAGAGAATCTATCTGGACTAAAATCTTCTGGTGGGATCAATTTAGATGGAACATTGGCCAAAAGATCAACTTTGGAATTGTGTAGCTTAGGTATTGGAGAAATATTAAATGCAATGAAATGTGAAGTAACATTTTGAATTAAGGACTGATAATGTCTAAGATGATTAGAAACACAATGAATACTATTTCTAACTTGTTTTATAACAATTTCTAAACCACCAAAGACTTGAAGGTACTCAACATCAAGACTTATAGATTTATGCAATCCTTGTACTAATGCTTCATATTCTGCTATGTTATTAGTACATTTAAACTCTAATCTACATGCTAGCATAGTTGTTTCACCATTAGGGCTTACCAATATGCATATAGCCCCTACATCATTGTTAGATTTAGAACCATAAAAATAAAGTGTCCAAAATAAAGAATCATGTTCAATTATAGGTGTATATAGAACATTAATACATTTAGTAAAATTTGTTTGTGAATAATTTTCAATTTGAGATGAAACAAAATTTTCTAAGAAAGGGGATTGTTGAGCTGCAAAACTTCCAAAGAAAGATTCTAAAGAATAATTCGCAAGGATGTTGTTTGTGAAAACTACAGGCTCAGTTTCTTCATCCATATTAGTAACTGAGTATTTCATATGCTTTTCTCTATCCATCTGAATCTGATTTCGTTTCCCTTTATAAGGAAGCCATATAGTGACCAATTTGTCACAAACTAAACATGTAACTTCTCAGACCAATCCCTACTTAAAATAAGACCATAAAATTAAGGAATATCAACAATTAAAAGATCAATAATTTGACATCCCTTGGAATTTGAGGATAATCTTATTAAAATAGAGTTTAATTCTCCCAACACATTAACCTTTGTTCTATCTAATTAAACAATTTGGATAGAAGACTTCTCGGGTGTTATGTTCATCTTGAGACAAATTGAATATGACATAATATTTGATGAAGCACCTGAGTCTACCAAAAAATTGTGAATTTTTTTATTAAAAATATCGAAGGTTAAAATAAAAGGATGAGTGTGGGAATTGGATCTGTCTCCAATTATAATTGCATTAGAAACATCAATTTTATTTGGGAAATCACTTGGAGGCTTTCCTTTTCCAAGTGAGGCTTTTGCAGTTGGAAAAGGAGATGTAGGAACATCATTTAATTCTCTAAGAAATATTTTTTGTTGTTTCTTAAGTTTTCTCACCTCATACATGGAAATATTAGCCTTGAATTTCTTCATATCTTCCGCAATGTTATACTCTATATCTTTATAAAAAATCAAGAGTTTTATATGAAGAAGGGGAATTGGAAGAGGATGGAATGGATTCAGAAGATTTAGGAGGATATTTTTTGGTTACACCTTTATCTTTATTAATAGGAGTAGTTGATTTTTGTTTTTTATTGGATGATGATATATCAATAGATATTTTAGTCCTAGTCTCTACTGGTAGGGCTTCTCTTTCTTCTTCATTTTAAGATGTAGTAATAATAAAATTCCATAATCAATGTGCTTCAACTAGCTCTTCGTCTTTTGATTCTTCCATAGATAAGGCCGATTCTTCATATTCATCTTGTTCTAATTTAGTGTTGGATATAATATTGGGTGGCTAAGATGGCGAAGGTTGAGCATTCTTGAAATGTCTAAAATATCTTTTTGAAGATTTTGATACTTGTTTCTCAATCTCAACCATCTCATTTGACATTGTTTTGAGGAAATTCTGTAATCTTTCTAAATCAAAAGGGCCTTTATATGGTTTCCTTTTGGCTTCCTCTTTAAAAGTTACTTCTTTGACTTCCTTTCTTCAAAAATAGTTTTCTTCTCTAAATCTAGAATTCTCTTTCGATAGACAAGACTTCTATCATGTTGTTAACTAAAGTACCTTTACTAGCTCTATCTACAAATAGTGCAATATTAGAGGGAAGCACAAATATACCATTCTATTTGTACACCTTCACTAGGTTGTGAAGTGTCAGGAATATTATTGAGCAATTTATTGAACCCAGAATTAAAATATCTGATTCTTTCCTTTTGATTTGTTTTAAGATTGGAAAGATTTTCAATTAACATTGTTTTTGTGTGATCATCACCAAACTTTATCAAAAATTGCTCTTGAAATGTATTTCAATTATTAATTTGGTCTATTGGTAAACAAAAGTATCAAGATCCTACTCATCCTGCGAAAGTATACGGAAAAAGTCTACATACACAATATTCTTTTGAGGCTCCATTTAAGTTGATGACCAACATATAATTATGTAAATTTTCTTGAGTTGTAATCCCTTCATCAGGATTGAACTTGGGTAACCATATTTCTGGATGTTTAGGTAAAGGATGAAGGGGTGCAGGAATGTTGACTTCACCTGGATTGGTCCAAGGTCTATTAGCCATTATGGGAATTTGGGTAGAAGAAGTTGTAATAATAGAAGAGGCTAACTTTCTGGATGAAGAAGTAGCCCCTGTGCTAGTGTTCGTTAAACTAGCACCAGTTGATTGAAGATGAGGGATATGAGTGGAAGGATTGATCGGATGAGAGGAAGTTGATGATGAGTGATGAAATAAAGGTGTTTATGTTGGAGAAGAAGATAAGATCTCACTAGTAAATGATTGTGATTTGGATTTTTTAGTCTTTCTTTGTTAGGAAGGTAAGGGAAACTCAAATGAAGTAACCCAAAGTTTCTCACTTTTGGATCGAGTCAAAATACAACAATTTTGAAAAGATGAAGACACACTACCTTCAGATAACTCAGCTTCTTGTGGCATTTTTTATGAAATAGAAATCCTTGCTAATTTTTGAATTAAGGTCTGAACTTCAGGTAACTCTTGAGAAGGAGGCTGATCAGATGACTTAGGGTGCATGGTAGGAGATGTTGTAGTTTTTTTTACAACTTCCGTTATAGGAGTAGGATATTTCAAATGAGATCTAGAAGTCTGGGGAGATTTTGAGGGAGAATGACTCTTTTGATGGCCTTTTGATTTGGGATTAAACCTTGTTTCTATTCAGAGTCAAGGCCCTCCTTCTAGCACCAAAAATGTTGAAAGATGGAAAATATTTGCCTCAACATCGGGGAATACCACCCATTTAGGAACTTAAGACAACTCTGTTTCGATTGGAATTGGTGGTTCTGACTAGGATAGAGGGACCAATTTCCCATGAAATAAATATAAATGAATGATCGAAATAAAATGAGAATAATGGAGTGATTTAAAGCTAAATATGATATTAATAAATAAACATATTCTATGTATCTCCTGGGATAATATCTCTTTACATGTGATTCATAAGAAGATTTCAAAAAACATGCAAAAATATAGATCATTAAGCACTTTATGAAAATAAAACAAATAAGATAAAATAAATTAATTAAACAATTAATTAATTTAGTTGATTAAAACCAATCACATATAAGATCTTGTTATTTCATATACAATTACAAATGATACAATCCTACGCATCAATAGTGACAATGTTTGATTGTTTACAAATAATTCATATAATGAAACAACTTATAATAAATTCACTATCTATCTCAATACAACAGAGCATCAATATGAAGATAATAGTACCCGATACATCAAGACTCTGCTCATGAAAATGATAGCTTATCGTTTAGCTTCTCAATTAGATAACTTTGGATTAAATAATAGTGCAATTTCAAAGTCGTCTATCAAAAATTCAGAACCCCTTTCTAAATACATGAGAGGGTTTTAAATAGTCTATTAATATGACAAAAAAAGTAAAATAAAAATAAAAGTATGTAGAAAAGGTCTAACAAACTAAGCTAAGATAAAGTAAAGACAAAGATAGCATTTTGTTCTAACAAGAAATTCATGATTGTGTTGCAGGTTGATTCTTCATTTGTTCTTTGAGTTTACATATGTCTGTCATTGGCTTCAATTGGGGGGATGAATCGGCTGCATGTGCATCCGCCCCATAAATACGGCATCACTAAGTGCTGGAAGAAGTTGAGTTGTTGCATTAGAAAGACACCTTAGCACAAGCCATTGACTATGTGGCTTTACTAAGAAATGCCAATAACTTTCGAGGTTTACTTTTGATAAAATTTGGATGTCTTCAACCTTTTTCTTTGATGTTTCCTACCATGACTATTTCAGAGTTTTGACATCTGGAAAGGTGTCCTTCAGGCATTCTTGTATTAGATTGCCTTGCAATAAGGTATCACTGATATATTCAGTGAAATTAGAAGGAAGATTTCTGGCCCTAATGATAGTCATTTCTACTTGCTTCTTCTTGATGTCTCAGTCACCAAAAAATATATCTTTTTTATATTCTTCAATTTGAGGAAGATCAGTTGATCTTCCTCCAACATTGTCTTTCCAATCTATATGGTTAGAAATTTTCTCATCAAATTATTCATAGAATTTCCTCACATCAGACAATTTGTTGACTAAAGAATCATTGGTCTTACAAAAATCACGAATTAAAGTTAATTTATGACAAAAAATAACTTGTTGTTTAACAGGGAGTCTATCCATTTCTCTTGCTTCTTTTTGAACTTCATTAATTTTTGTGTTTTCTTTCAATTTCTTAATATTTTGTTATATTTGTTGTACCTGCACATATTTATCTTTGATTTCAAATTCAAATTGTATTTTCAAGTCATTGAAACTTTTCTGTAATTCAACAAAGTTTTCCTGCCATTGTTTCTCAATCACTTGCCTTTCATTCTAGAGACTTTGTTCTAATTGAACAATCCTCTGGTCCCTTTCCTTCACAAGCAGTTGAATTTCCATTGCTTTATCAATAGTAGCACTAGCATAAGCTCCCGCAAACTGTGAGAGTCTATTTAATTCTTCGTCAGGGGCTATTTGGGCTCCTTTCCAGAGAACTTGAAAAGGAGTCTCATTTGAAACTAATTCCTGTGCTTTTTACAACTTTCTCTTCTTTCTTGACCTTCTCATAACTAGTTTGTGTTTTGGACTATAAAACACATCCAAAGGAGGGATTTATTTAATGTTTAGAACAATCTTTGGCCTAGGAAACGCTGGGATGATTTCCAAATCTTTAGCAACACTAGTTTTATCGAGAGCCTCAGTAGTGAACATGGTTGTCCCTTTAGTTTTTGGAATCTGCATTGTTTCTTTGTTGAGTGTAGTGTTTACATCCTGAGTTTCTTTAGTCGATAAGACACGATTAAATTCCTCCAAAACTTCATCCAATTTAATTTCTTCTTGAACTTTCTCCATTTTCTTAACAGTTGTAGTAGCTATGTCTGAGACTTGACAAATAATTGGATTCTTTGATGAGGAGGCTGATGTATTTAAAACTTTAGGATTATACTGAGAATGTCACAACAAATCTTCTGGAAGAAGAGATATTCTCTGACTATGATATTGATTGAACTCAATCAATTCTTTAGGAGTTAGTCGATCTGCTGCTAACTTTTTAACCATGGAATACTATGGAAGAACCTCAAATAAATCATCAAATTTATCAGGCTCGTTTGAAAATTGCATAATTCTAGCTTGTGTCGTGACATCTTTTGTGACCTCATTGGGATGGTAACGTCTTTTTGGGATGGTTGGAAAACTTAAAGCTTTGATTTCGTTAATTTCAACAAGAGAATGTTTGAAATTTTCCAATGTATAGGTACCACAAGAAATAGAAAAATAAGGCTGAGTAGTTTTCTTGGAATCCTTGAGCACTTTAGTCAAACCATTCCCCACTGTTTGGTATGAAATTTTTTTGGCTAGTAATTTATCTGGGACAAAAAGAGGAAAAACATGAGGATGGGAAAGACTGCCAAAAAATCGAATATAAGTAAATGAATCATCCCCAAGCCACATTCCTAATGACATTAAATCATTACTAGCTTCTATAGAGAGTCTAAATGCTTTTCTACCGAAGACCTCTTGGTGAATGGGGAGGATGATTTCATGACAAATTTTATGAAAATGAGAACGCATTCTTTTGAGAGCTTATGTGTATTAGGGTAACCATATAAATGACACATGATAGTAGCAACATGAGAGAAAGGGCCAACAATAGAAGCTAATGAATACATACCCCTGTCCTTGCGCTTGTGCTTGCTTGGGTCCCTTCTCCATTCTCTGATAAGATTTTTTTTGGTTCTGATTCTCATGCATAAACTTTTGGACAAATTGAGTATCATAATTTTTCTATGGTAGCAGAAAATGGTACATTTTCCTCAAATCCTCGACCTTGAATGATCCTATGATTGTCTTCTCCGAAGTTATAAAAACTTTATTTGTAATATCCAGATGGTCGCTGACCCATCTCACCATATCTATGTAGAGAACGATTTGGCATGGGCAAGAATTCTATGAAAAATCAATTAGACACATCATTCCATGTAGCTCCAACATCCGTAGTGGGAGCATCTATAGTAGAACTTTTCTTCCCAATTACCGTTGGTTTTTTATCCTTGAACAATTTGTATATGACCTACCAAGAGGAGGAGCCTATGGCTGGCGTGCATGTAGTATCCATAAATAAAGGTGACATCTCGACAACTTCTTCAGGGGGCGAAACTATCTATGGCTGAATTACAAAATTATTATTTGCTTCGATAATCCTTGACATTTCCTTTAACTGTTGTTTATTGAAATTTACCTAATAAGAATCAAACAAAGATTAGCAGCAAGAACTTGAGGATGAAAATAGTATTTTCAATTGAATGCGAGCTATAATGAATAAATCCTTCTATATTACATCAAAATCATGACAAATCATTTAAAAAATCAAAACTATAAATACCATAGAGTGGCCATTAAATTTTTGAGCCCTGTCACTATATCGACAATTTGCTTTTAGAATAACTTTATTGGCATTTCGTTATTGGGTGATATGGATAGGACCTTGTGACATGCAAACTTTGAAATTGCAAGTCATTTGATTATTTGAAAATTAGGATGTGGAATGTCCAATACCAGAGTGTCGGGACTTGACGGAACACGATATCGGTAATGAAAACTTAATAGAATGAAATATCGGTTGATGTTATGTGATATCATTAAGGGAAATTGATGGAATGTGATATCTGTAGTCAACAAAACTCTTATGGTGCTTAATTTTGAAATCGTTGATGCCGATAAGTTGATCAATGCTTCACATGCGGTGTTTTATGACATTTCTCCTTATTTGTTTAAAAAACATTTTGAAACTTTTTCAATGTTATTCAAAGGTTTTGCAATGGAAACATAGTTTTCAGGGTTTTCAGATTTGCATATTATTTCCTAAGAAACTATGAAAATGCCCTTTAAGCCTAAAGAAAAATATTATGGTTCACTCTATATGATTTTTGAAAGATTTTTTGTTTTATTTATAAAAAAAAAGGTAAAAATATGCAACTTGTCCTATTTTATCAAAACAAGAAAGGATTCTTTCCTAAAAAATTAAAGGGTCCCAATTATTTATTATTCTAAGTCAAAGGATAATGGGGGGTTGTTGAGTACGACAACAAGTCGACATAACTGTTTTACATTCAAATATGGTGATGATTTCTTTGAAAGGACTCACTGAGGAATGAAATCCCTTCATCAAGGGGATCATTTCCAGAGAGGATTTTTTAGACGAGAATAGGATATGGGATGAATTCATTAAGTAAGAGTTGCAAAATGAGGGTCTTCATTCAAAGAAGAGGGCTTCAAATGATGACATGGCACTTGCAGCATAGATGTAGGGTAAGCAGAAGAAGGAATTGAGTAAAGTCAAGTGTTTCAACGATGGAAATTTGGTTCATTTTTCATCGAGATGACTGATGAAGAAGAAGGGAGATGACGAGACAAAGAAAGGGAAGCAGGTCACAGGTGTTTCTACTTCTACTAAGATAGTTACTATCACTAGGAGATTGGAGGAGGAGGACTTTGTTATGATCTCTCATTTCTCACAGGGTACTATCAATGAGGATGGATGGAACATGGATAGTGGTGTATTGAAACATACGATAGGGTCACAAGAGGCTTTTGAGACTCTAGCTAAATGGGACTCGAAGTTGCACATGGATGTACTATTTGTACTAAGACTCAGATATAGTGTGATTTCTGTCTCGATGATTGAGAAGAAGGTGTTTAAGGTCTTGTCCCAGGATGGGAAGGAAAGACTCAGACTTAGAGGCTCCAGCTTCGATGGGATTACGATTGGAGTTAAATATCATGGCCTATACAAGCTTATGGACAAGCCTATGGATCATGGGAAGAAGAAGGAGCAGGTGCAGGTTCTAAAGAAGCAGTTGAAGGTGTGGGCTTTAGATGTAAAGGTACAAGTACATGTTCTAGAGAAGAAGGTCCACGTTCCAGAGGCTCAAAGGGTGTAGAATTCTAGTGGGAGATTGTAGATTCAAAGGGAGACTTTGTAGCCTAAGAAGAGTGCATGGTCAGTGGGGAGAAAGGGTTCTTTCACATATGGAAAGAAGGAATCATGGAGGGATTGGAAAGAGATACAGGAGAAGAAGAAGAAGTGGGATTCTTCCTATTATATCGACACTTCTGAGAGAGGCGTATTTCATTCTACACGGATTACTAAATCTACAAGCCACGTGTCCTTCGCGCTGCCATGTCATTATGACATCATAATTCACATGTCTTTATCAGATCCAATAATGTTCTACAGCATGGCCACACTGGAGGAGAGAGAAATAGCCTTCTTGCCCTTGGTTTTTTGTTGAATTTCTTTGTTAATTGTGATTGGCCATTCCCCAGTGATTTACACTATCATATCACAACATCGCGATATTGTAGTTTTTTAGCGTTGTCACTTCGCCAGTGCTCTAATTCGCCGATTTTTGATACATTGTGCCAATATCTCTTGACTGCGAGGACCTATGATCTGTGATTTGTGATATCAATGATTGCTTAATCGCTAACCTCATTGCCCTCCCCTGCTGCTGCTGGAAACTCCAATTGCGATTTGCGATGAGCCTTACCCTTGGTCTTTTTCTCTTTTTTTTTTCTAGCTTTCAAAGGGTAGCTTCAATTTACTCTAACTTTTGATCCAGAAGTCCATTTTTGGACTTCCATGTACTGTTGGAAATCTTATTTCGAGCACTATCCAATGGAGAGGGTATGATTTTACTTTGAGAGTTTCTATGGCTTGGAAGATGGCTGCAAAAGTTTCATTTCTTTTGTCCTCTTTGTACAACTGGAACTTTGTTTTTAGAAGGTGACAAAAGCCTCCATACATGAGATTCATCTGAACCATCCCTTGGCCTCAAGTCTTGTGCCCCCTTTTTCTTTAGAAAAAACTATAGATAAATCTCGTTATAACCTTTGGCCTCAAGAGAAGAAAGTCATTCCTCTAGGAGTTGTGGGAGGGTTAGGAGTCCATCCAGTTTTGGTTGGAACTCGAAAGACTAGAGGAAGGAAGTCCAACTTGTCAAAGGATCAATAAAGAGGAAAAATTGATATAGAAGACATGAAACAATTATCACTAACAGGAGTGCTTAGAGCAGCATTGGCCCCATCCCAAGTGACCTAATGATTGTGTTGTCTTTGAATTGTCGAGGTTTTACCAGTGCCTCTAAAAAAATAGCACTAAAGGCTCCCTTTAAATGTTACTTTCCTAATGTTATAATGATTCAAGGAACCCTTGGAGCAAGAGAGGAGTTCAAATTGACAATAAATAAAATGATTTCAGGTGGGACATTCATGATTATGGATGCCAAAGGAAGATCTAGGGGATTGGCTCAGGGAGTCAAAGAGGGAAGGCTTACGTTATTAAATTCTCGGGGAACAGAGCTGGTATTGATATCTGAGGTCTACTCCTAGGAGTTATGCTCAAAACTATTGCTTTTGAATATTTATGGGCCTTCTGAGGATAGGGTATCATTCTAGAATAATATTTTCTCAAAATTCGTTATGAATAACCCAAATTTGGTGGTCGGGGGGAGATTTGAACTTCTCCTTGGGCCTTTCAGAAACACGGGGTTCAACAGCTCAGCCTAATCCTCTAGGAGATTTCATCCTATACATGATCTACTATGGAAATATTTTAGATATAAATCTGATAAAATCCAGATTGACTTGGAGGAATAAGAGAGTGGAGAAGGGAAGGGTATCCAAGAGGCTGGATCGCTTTCTTCTAAAAGAGGACTTGGCATCCATAATCCCTTGTTTTAGACATTGGGTGGGGGAAGGAGAAGACTCAAACTACCTTCCTATTATGTTGGAAATGAAAGGACCTATTCAAACACTGAGGTCTCCATTCAAATTTAATTTGGCATTGCTCAAGGAAGCCTCTTATAATAATTTGGTTAAAGCCAGTTGGAGGCCTCTAGTTGGTGAACAAGGGGTGTATCTAGCTCAATCCTTTATGGAGAACTTAAAGCACATGAAAACGTAAACCATAGAATGGGAAAAAGAAAATAAGATCAAAGAGGATGCTGATTTAAGAAGGATAGGGGAGGAATTACATCATCTGGAAAGCCTAAAAGTGGATGGTTATGAGGAAATCGAGTAGTGGGAAAGGATCAAACAGTTGGAGACAAAATGAAAGAAAATCCTAAATGATATAGAAGAGAAGTGGAAGCTAAAATGTAGAGCTATATGGTTGGCAGTAGGGGATGAAAACCCAAAAAAAATAAGAACTATGCAAAAGGGAGGAACCATTCAAATACAATCCAGGGATTAAAAATATAGGAAGGAAGTATTGCAAAATCCTTTTTTGATCTATCCTCAATGGGCAGAAACCACTTCAAAAATATCTTCAAAGCTCGAGAAGAGGTATCAATAACTGAGGTGATCTCGGTCGTCCAAATCTTCCCTAGGTATGTTGTGGAGGACGAGAATGATCTCCTCATGGCCCCGGTGTCAAGGGGGAAGGTAGAAGGGATGTTAAAGTCAATGCAGAGGGACAAGAGCTCAGGACCAAATGGGTGGATGGTGGAATTATTCCAACATTTATTTGATATTATAGGGGATGAACTCACTGAGTTGGTAGAGGAATATCAGGAGAAAGGATTGGTATATTAAAGTTTAAATTCCACTTTCTTGGCCTTAATCCCTAAATTGGAGGACCCCTCATACATTGAGGAATTTAGGCCTATCTCTTTATGAAATTTCATATATAAAATTATAGCAAAAGTCATTGCAGTCCGCTTAAAGCCTATTCTCTCAAGGAACATATCCAAGCAGCAATTTGGATTTTTGGATGGAAGACAGTACATGAAGGTATAAGGGTTGCACAGGAGACACTGTACAGTATCAAGAGGAGTAAAAAAAAGGTGTGATTGTAAAAATCAATCTTTCCAAAGAATAAGACAAAATCATTTGGCTTTACATTAGAATACTAATCATCCATCTGGGCTTTAGCATCGGTTTTATAAATTGGGTAATGGGATGTATTTCAAAGGTTAGTTTTATTGTAGTGATCAATAGGGCGGCCTCATCTTTCTTCCATAACCAAAGAGGACTCAGATAGGGATGCCCTTTATCTCCCCTCCTTTTTCTATTAGCAGTAGAAAGCCTTAGTCAAATGATCCTATAACTAAGGATAAGAGTAGATATAAAAGGTATTATTGAATTAGATGTAAAACTACATATCACTCATTTATTGTTTGTTGATGATATTCTTTTCAGTGATGGAAGTAGGATTGATATTCAGCAAATTAAATTGATCCATGATTTGTTCCTAGTAGCTGCAAATATGTGTATCAATGCTGAAAAGTTATCTTTGATTCTAGAGAGGTTCTCAAGGACCGAAATCACGAGGATTATTGTGGCTCTCCCATTTGAAACAAATATCATGAAGGAGATATTCAAATACCTGGTTTTCCACCTTAAGCCAGATACCTACAGGAAACAAAACTAGTACTGGCTCATGGAAAAAAAATGAAAATCAGGTAAAGAACAGGAGTTATAAATGGCTATCGAGAGCAAGAAGGTTGGCGCTGTTTAAGTCAGTTCTTATGGCCATACCTATTTATTTGACTACATTAACATGAATCCCCAAAGGAATTCTCTCATGGATAAGGAAATTATGTACAGTTTTTTGTGGGCTAGATTAAAGGAGGATTCAGTGCTGCCATGTGGCCTGGGAGAAAGTATCTAGACTAAAGGAATGGGTGGGGGGGGGGGGGTGAGGCTTAAAAATGTCTTTCATCCTTTGCATCCTCTCTTGCAGAAAAACTTGGTGGATACTTATATAAATGGATAACCTGTGGACAATTGTCATAAAAAGAAAATACATTGATTCGATTCCCATGGATGAATGGTTGAGGAACCTTGATAAGAGGTATCCACAAGCCTCAATTTTTTGGAATGAAAGAATGGAATCATTTAGGATCATTGAACAAGGGTTAGCCTGACACATTGTGAATGGAGAGAAGATCAAACTAGGTATCGGCCCTTAGGTAGGATGGAATGAGGGTTATGCCTTATCAAGAGAGGCCATAACTCATTTACACATGCAAGGATTTGTTTTCTTAAACCAAATTGAGAAGGAAGGCTAGTAGACGATATGGGAGAAAGCATGGAAAATAATGGAGGATATAAAAATGGAGCCCCAGTGGATAGAGGAATGGCGGAACTTCATTACAGAACTTCATAGAACTAATGGCCGCCTAAGGGACTACCTAGACGTGTTGAGATAGGTTCATGCCCCAACCAAAAAATAATCCCCAAAGTTTGGCTACAATCACCTAATGACAAGAAGGGAGTGGGGTGCACCGGAGTGGTGGTTCAAACCCCTCTCGAAATTAAAAAGTCTTGCAAAAGAAAGACCATTTTTTTGGTGTATCCTAAGGAATAAAGTCCCAACATGGGATAATATCTAGAAAATAAATAAGATGGGTCCAGGGTGGTTCACCCTTTGCAAAAGAAAGGAGGAATCAATACAACACCTATTCTTAAAGTGTCCATTCAATAAAAGTACATGGGAAGAAACATTGAGGTTATTGGGAAAGAATCAGGTATGGGATGGAGAAAACATTGGTGAAGCCTGACAAAGATGGTGGGATGAGACCATGGAACATTTTAGGGGCAAATGTTCGCCCTTTGGCGAAATTAAGGGGTTTTAAATTTTTAGTGGGCGAATATTTTGTATCATAGTACATTTTTACAAATCACCTCAAATAGCCCACCTTATTTTAAGGGAGAGGGTAAAAAAGGTAAATTTAGCCCTTGAAATTAGGAGTTACAACCTTCCATTGGCCCTAATTTTCAAGAATAGGTTTTATTTAAGTGAATCCTATGGGCCAAATACCATATTTATAAAAGAGGTATGGTAAATTAATAAAAATATAAATAAATGAGAGGTATGGTAAATAAATAAAACATTTTTTGTATTTACTCCATAAGTCACCTTATATACATGCAAGGGCATAAACAAATAAAATATAAGTAAAGTGGAGGTATGGTAAATAAATAAAACGTTTTTTTAAACTTACTCAAAAGGTATGGTAAATAAATAAAAATATAAATAAACTAGACATATCGTAAATAAGTAAAACCTCTTTTTATATTTAGTCCATAACCCTCGTTCTATTTATGAAGGCTCAAGAAATTAATCCTATGGGCCAAATACCATATTTGTAAAAGAGGTATGGTAAATTAATAAAAATACAAATAAATGAGAGGTATATTAAACAAATAAAACATTTTTTTATATTTACTCCATAAGTCACCTTATATTTACGAACACTCAAAAATGCGTATATTTAGGTAAAACCTATGGGCAAAATAATATGGGACAAATACCATGGACTAGATTGTTATTAATACCATGAAAACAAACATTATTAACCCTAATATTAGTATTAATAAAATAAAAATGGCACATGGTATTCACCCATGGTATTCACCAAAATGGCACATGGTATTGACCCATGGTATTCACCTAGAATGTAGCCTATTTAAATGGGGGAATTAATAGATCCATCTTTACTCTGGATCTACTAACCCCTGAGAGGTATCAAATATCGTGATATGCAAACTAGCATAGATTGAAAAAATATTTGATCCCTCTCAAGGCTTGGTGGATCAAGAGTAAAAGTGGATGTTGTAATTTAATGTATGTTAGACATTTTAGCTTAGTTAAAATAAAAAATAAAATAAAATCAACTATTAATTTTATTAATTACTAATAGTAATTTTTAAGCTCCAAGTTTATGATAACCCATGGTAATACCAAGAT
>APFE030205996.1:3245-21344 GCA_000404065.3 Pinus taeda | reverse complement strand
TTTGACCTGTGAAAATAAAATATCCCAAGACTGGTCAAAAAGTGCCTAATGAGGCTGCCTCAAGGAAGAGTGTTGTTGCAGTCAACTTTTGAATGCCTTCCTCAACCCCAAATTGATCTCATGATAGCTCATTGGAAATATATTTGTGTCTAGTTATCATTTACCCATCAAGAAAATCATTTGGCCAACCAAGCTAGGATAAAACGTGATTTTCCCAAGGTCACTTCAGAGGTGTCTTTGATTCTCCTGAGGCAACAGTATTCTTGATATTTCTCTCAAACCATGACACCTGTGAAAAAAGTGAAGGAGGTTTTTCTTCTGTGGCATGTTGTGGATAAAAACCTCTCTCATTTTCCCAAAATTCATGTTTTATTTCTCTGGAACGTTATTTGAGTGCGACTTATCCCGATGTGTGAAACAAGGAATTTTGTCGAAATGGAGCGAGATGAAGGGGATAGGGGCTTATAAATTCTTGAGGAAATTTTTTGGGAGTAGGGAGGGATGTTAGGAAGCATGGGAAAGTGGAATCTCAGAGATTGATTGAGGGGAAGGGGTCCAAAAGGGAAAAACACAGGCCCAACCTAGAAAATTGCCAGGTTGTAGCAAGAAACTAGGGTTTGTGGAAAAATGAGGAATTTGGTGGATCTAAGGGATGGGAAGTGTTTGATAAGGTACTTTAAGGATAGGGGAAGGTGTATGAACATCTGGATACAAGTTTTGCTGATGATTTGACCGTCCAAGAGAAATTGGCTTCAAAACCCTAGGAGAGGGAAATGAACTTGCCAAGGCACAACTGAAGGATGAACAAGATGTAAAATGACTCATTAGACAATGAAATGATAATGACAACCCTATGAATGATGATAGACTCAGCTAAATGATGACATAGATCGGCATTTGGACAACTTTAGAAGGAGTGAAAGCAAACCCTAGACCTAATGCCTAGTGACCAAATTTTGCTTGAAAACTCTTTGAAATGACAAAATTTGACCTTGACACTTCAAAATAACTTTGTAAGAGCATGTTTGATCACTGGAGGAAGGCTGGAAAGACTGACACTAACGGAATTCATAACCTGTATTTACTAATCATAGACTAGGATTTGATTGCTTTTATAGAATGATTTGCATTCAATCTCTATAGATTGGAACTTAAAAATATTTTTTTAATATAAATTGCCTTTATTTTCCATAGATCATAATTCAAAATAGTTGTTTCAATTTCATTAAAATAGATTTATTGTCTTCCTAGATTTAAATTTATCGTTTTCTAGATTAATGGTTTATTGTTTTTTTTTTAGAATAATATGGCTTTTCTTTCATTACTTTCATTAGAAAGGTTGCCTTTAAATTTTTTTCCAAGTGTGTCATAACTAGTTTTCCTTTGCTCTCACTTAAAGATTTACATTTCACTGCATTCTTGGTAAATGCTTAGTTACTTGATTTTTAATTGAATATAGTTCTTTCACGATTAAAATTGAAAGCTAATTTCCTAGCACATATGATGTAGTGTACTTCGCAAGCTCACGTACCTCGATTGACATATAAATGCAAATAATTTAATAGTGAATAAAACTACCCAACAACTACCAATCAAAGGCATGGGTTGAAGATGAAAAAAAAAAACTACAAATTTCTCAAAGGTCATTTTTAGAATAACTTATAATGCTTCCCAAATGAAAAAGGAGAAATCTAAAATTGAGAGAGAAACCTTTGCCTAAAACCATCCTACCCAATAAGACGTAGCTCTATTTACATAGGAGAAGAATATAAAATAGGACCAAGAAGTAATCGGGCTATCTTAGGAACTTGAGCTAAGGGAGAAGGTGCTATCACAGTTTACTTTCAAAGGTAATGCCTTGGAACAATCGTATTAAGTTTTTTATTAAAAGTTTCAAGAACAAACAAACTCAAGTAGATCTTTTATTGGAAGTCACGAACAAACTCAAGTAGGGTTTTGTCGCAGTGCTGATCATTAGTCCATTAATGTTCTTTTTTAAAATGTTTTGACAGAGCAGTGAAAGTTAATTTGTTAGCGTTAGTTTTATTATATTTTGTTCGAGCATTGAAAGTTATTTTGGCAGCAGTTCACAATTTTATCCTGATAAGATATCTACCAATTAATCTGTCAACGATTGGGAAAAACCATGTTTTTGAGGCAGCGACAAGGAGTTTGGAGCAGATAAAGTTTATGAAAGATGGATTCACGTACCAGACTCCTATTTTGGTGAATCATGCCCAAATTTTGAGGCAAGGTTATTATTCCAAATATGATGACAAAGTAGGGAATTTAAGTAGATTTTAACATGATATCAGCAAGTGATTTTGTCCTCAGTTTCAGCCAGATTTTTAGCTACAACTCGGCTTCCAAATACAACATATTATCATCTTGTTTTATGACTAAAGCAGACAATACATCAAGGAAATATCTATGCAATGTATTTGATCCTAGTTAGAGATTTACGTAGATATTTGAAACTTTTATAGTTAATTTTTTCTAGAAACATGGTTTCAGTTTTGTAATGTTCTATAAAGTTGATCATGAAGGAGAACCAAGGGTTCGTAATTTTAGAAAAAAGACAAATCTTTGAGTATTGTTGCATACTTTGGAGACTAATATATTTTGCTATAGGCAATTCCTATATGTGAAGTTTTCATAGATTCATGTGTGAAAGATTTCATGTCTATTTTTTCTACTATGTTTATTTTCTCCCTAGCCATGCCTTTGACCGTTAATATTCAATATTTGGATAAAGTTTGATGAATTGGAATTCCTATTAAATGCTCAGATTCATGTTATCTGAATACTTATTTGTTTTCTCAACCTAAATATCATTGTAGAAATCACAATGCTCTATTTTCCTGTTTATTTTCTATAGTCTTCTAACATATCTTGATGATAATTTGTCTAATGAATCATAATCTATCTTGCCTTTGTTTAGAGCTGTTCATATGACCTGTGACTAGCAGATGTGTTTTTTTTTCTCTGTCAGATACTCCATGCCCAATGGACCCTTTTCTTTTCTTTCCAAACCAAATTCATTTGTTACAAGTTAAATTTGGCCAATGAGTGTATTAGTGACCTGCTATTATTGTGACCTTGAGTAACAAAGTTGAGGAGAAATCCCTCTCTAGATTGAAGGGCCAACTTTCAATCCCAAAGTGGTTTGATGTTACCTTTAGATTTTTATCTCACAACCAAGAAAACCTTTGAGTGATAACAGCTTGGTAGCATTGTTAGGGAGGTGATGCTTCAAGTCACTTTCCCATAAAAATGATAAAGATCAGATTTTATTTATGATGGTGAACAGAGGTCAGGCACAAAGGTGGTTGTGCATCGTTCACCTGGCGACTCCATTGTTAAGATCCAAGGATCAAAGTATTCATGGTGACTCCACTTTTCAAAAGATTCAAAGTTTAAAGTACCGATCCAGTTGCTTTATCAATTAGAATGACAGGATATGTGGAAAACCCTATTTCTATTGAAGATTTTAAAGAATAGTGGGTTATGTTTGATGATGATCAAATTGGCAATTCTTTCTCAAATTTCTTACCTATTTATTTAAAGTCATGCAAATGTAGTTTCAAGGAAAATTCATTTCTTAGAAGCATTTGTTGAGAAACTTGAAAACTATCTTGAAGCCTTAGAGATTCAATTAGAGTACCAAGATTTCCAATATCATAGTCAACCTTTTCAAAACCTTTTTTCAGTCGAAACATGAGGAGGTATTGTTGCCCTCAATCGTCATGATTGAAGAATGTTTTGTTTTTTAATATGAGTTTGACAACTCACAACTGAAACCATATGTTGGAGAAGAGAGCACAAATGAGCAATCCATATATGATAATTTAATTGCATAATACCTTGAGGATCAACAATCAAAATATGTTTTATATGATCCTATAGTTGTCTATATGAAATGATTTTTCAACTTAAATTTTCAGCTATGTCTTCATTGTGAGAACCATAAGTATCATCAGTTGCCATTGCCCTTACATGTTCTAATTTTGATTTTGCTAAAGCACAGTAAAAAAGCAACGGTATTTGAGCAGCTACTAGGTTGGTTGCATTGGTGTTTTTGGAATCATTTAATGAGCAATTATTTCAATAGTTTAGAGTAGGTAGGTGTGATTAATAATCTTGTTGGTCAAGCATCTTTTCAACACTTTTTAGATTCAGTTTTAGCAATGTACAAATTGAAGTTGCAGTTTAGTTTCAATTGCAAGTCAGGTTGTTGGGCAAATTAGTTTGTAGGTCGCAAGTTTTAGGGTTGGGAGCAACCCAAAGGAAGGCACCTGGTTTACAAGGATTCTTTGTTGCCTCTCAAGGTGACAACATCCCCATTGGAGCCAGTTGTTATCACAGTTTACTTTTAGAGGTAATGGATTGGAACAATAGTCTTAAGTTTTTCATTAAAAGTTTCAAGTGCGTTGACAATTAATTTGTCAGTGTTGCTTCAATTTTTTTTTACATGAAGCACTGACAAATCAAATGTCAGCAAATATTTAAATTTCTAGACTAGCGAACATTGGCACATCAATTTTCCACACAACCTATCATCATTTGATAGGTGGCATTGATCAATCAGTTGGCATGACATGTCATTTAATTTCCCCAAAATGGAATTTGTTCAAATTACCACCGCCAAAGGTGATAACCATTATCAAAGTGATGGTATGATCGAGGCACGAATGAATGCTTGCAAATATATTGGTTTTTGGTTTTCACATTTTTTTTCTAAGCCCAAGATTTCATGTGAAGGGAATCATTGCAGGATTATTGTGTAATGTCATTTTTTCCTTTTGTGGTAAAATATTAGTTAAGCTTCCAGAGTATGCATGAGAAAATCTCGTTTTTTCTTCCGTAGTTTTTGTTTCTCATTGTTAGCAGTTATGGGGAAGAAAGGTGGTCGACTGCACAGAGGAGAGCCTGAGAGTCCTGACGCTCTCGAAGCCATCCCAAAATTTCGAGAGCAAATTCGACAATTAAGTTGGGAGGATTTAAGTTTTAGGTGTGATGGTTTTCATGATGGAGTGGCTTGGGTGTTTGCAAAAGGTTTTGATGGCTAGGGGTTTAGTATTGCTAGAATCTCCTACCTAGTTACAGAGGAAACAATTACAGAGGCTACAGGCCTCCCGATGGATGGGGATTAGTGGTTTAAAATTCGAACCTTGGTAAGTATCGATATCCCTTCTTTTTGAAGGACGAGAACAAAGACAATCCATTGCATTTGGGAGTGCAAAGATCCTAGCTAAAATATGAATGGGACTAAATCTTGAGGATAAATCAAGCCTATTTTACCTGTGAGGGATGCTACAACAGGATCAACATGTATCACTTCATATTTTTCCTCATATCTCTAGACATGTGAGGATGAACATGCCCTTGTTTTTGCTTATGAGTCTAAAATATATATAAATATATATCTATATAATATATATATATAGAAAAATAAATAAATATATAATATCCTCACAGCCCTGTTTTGCTTATGAGTTGAAAAAAAAAAAAAATTGTCAGAAAGGATTCAGGCTTAACCAAATGCATCCCCCCACTATGTTTTCCATAAGAGCTTGATTAAGCTTCTAACTATTAATCATTTGAAAAAAGTTAATAGAACCTGGAAGCATTTCCTGTTTTGGGGGGATTTGTAGAGTCCATTTCTCTTAAATAAAAAACCAGTAGTAAGAAGAAGAAACAAAAGAAACATGTCGAGACCTCTAAGATCCTAGAACAAGGAAACTCTTTAGTCCAAACCATAAGCAAAATAAAATCGTCCTTGAGTAGGCAGAAAGAAGCAATTGTTCCAATTCCTTAATTTAAAAGTGTTTACACAAGAAAATGAAAAAGTATTGTAGAGGAAAAAGCCATGTCCCCTCCTCAAGAGTCATCTCCTGAACTGCCAAAACAACAGGCGAAATATGCAGAGAATCAACCTATCGAAACATGGGAGGGTAAGCTTGAAACATAGGAAAGGGAGATTGTAAATGAACCCACTCTAGCTAAAATATACGGGGTTAGAAAGCCTCATACCAAGCCAATAAACAAACTAAGGCTAAAGTTCAAACTCAAACAGAACCCTAACCTTGAAAACCAAGTGATTGATGTCGATAACACACCTTTAAGGGACCTAATGATTAATACAGAGGTGGCTTCTAGCTAAAAAAAACACAAAGGTTAGAGGAGGAGAGAACCTATCCCCAAGGCCAAAAACATTAAGAAAAGGAAACCCAACAATATAGATATTTTACTGGAGTTCATAAACAAACTCAAGTATGGTTTTTGTCATAGTGCTGATAATTAGTTTGTCAAAGTTCTTTTTGAAAATGTTTTGACAAAGCGTTGAAAATTAAATTGTTAGTGCTATTTTTGTTCTATTTTGCTCGAGCACTGATATTTATTTTGGCACTACTTCACATTTTTATCTCAATAAGATATATACCAATTAATCTGTCAGCGACTGGGAAAAACTATGTTTCTGAGGCATCGATAAGGAGTTTGGAGCATATAAAGTTTATGAAAGATAGATTCACATACCAAACTCATATTTTGGTGAATTGGGCCCAAATTTTCAGGCAAGGTTATTATTCCAAACATGATGACAGAGATGGGAATTTCATGAAATTTTAGCAGGATATCAACAAGTGAATTTGTCCTCAGTTTCAGCCATATTTTTAGTTACAGCTCAACTTCTAGATACAACATATTATCATCTTGTTTTATGACTAAAACAAAACGTACATAAAGGAATCTCTATGCAATGTATTTGATTCTAGTTAGAGATTTACGTAGATATTTAAGAATTTTTTTTTGTAATGTTATATAACGCTGATCATGAAGGAGAACCAAGGGTTCAAAATTTTGAAAAAAGACAAATCTTTGTATATTGTTGTATACTTTGGAGAATAATATATTTTGCTATAAGCAATTCCTATATGTGTAGTTTTCAGAGATTCATGTGTGAATGATTTATTGTCTGTTCTTTTACTATGTTTATTTCTCCTTAGCCACGCCTTTGACCATTAATATTTAGTATTCAGATAAATTTGGATGAATTGGAATTTGTATTGAATACTTAGATTCATGTTATTTGAAAACTTATTCGTTTTCTCAGCCTAAATATCATTGCAGAAATCACAATGCTATGTTTTGATGTTTATTTTCTATAGTCTTCTACCATACCTTGATGATAATTTATCTAAGATATCATAATCTATCTTGCCTTTATTTAGAGTTGTTCATATGACCTGTGACTAGAAGATATATTTTTCTTCTAGAGACTCCATGCCCAATGGTCCCTTTTCTTTTCTTTCCAAACCAAATTCATCTGTTACAAGTTAAATATGTCCAATGAGTTTATTAGTAACTTGCTACTGTAGTGACGTTGAGTAGTAGAGTTAAGGAGAAATCCTTCTCTAGGTTGAAGGGCCAACTTTCAATCCAAAGTGGTTTGAGGTTACCTTAAGAATTTTCTCTCACAGTAAAGAAAACCTTTGAGTGATAATAGAAGGAAGAGGAAATGTCGAGGAGAGAGAAACAAGGGAAGAGAAAGACAAAGTAATAAAGAAGAAAACATGAAGAAGAAGAGAAGAGATAACAACAAGAATGAGGCGAGAGCTAAAAAAGAACCCCTCAAGGCCCGACAGGAAGCATATGAAAAAGATGCCAACCATAACATAGTTTCAATGGACATTGACCGAGTTCAACCAATAGAACCTATCATTACAGTTGGTCACTTAACAAGTTACAAATATGGCCATCACAGTGAACATGAAGAAGAAAGTGGTTAACTTAGACATATTCAAATATGATCACACTTTGAATAGGATACTGGAGCACAAGGAGAAGACCCTATCAATTCCTTATCTACCTTTAGTGTCAATTGGCACTGAAAGGACTATCATGATAAATGCCACAAAATATCCACTTGTTATGGCCTTAATAAGCATAACATTCTCTCAATCCACCAAGATAATGTGAAATGCCTCTTTGAACAACTGAAGTTGAAATATGATTGCATAGTAGAACTAGTAGAGCAATAGTTAAAGTTGTTGAGGGCTGAAAACAAAATGCTAAATAAGAGGGTACAAACATGAAATATTATAGGTCTTGTGATTTTGAAGTGCATGAGTCTTACAAGGCCATGATCAAACAAGTTTACTTATGCCTTTAATAACTCCAAAATATATCCACCAAGATGCTATCACTATGGGACTTGGCCAAGGAAAGAGGTATTCAACTCCAAGGAGTGACAAATGATGTGAATCAATGGCTCAAGTAATACCCACACACAATCCTTATGATCAATGAAGAATAATTGACATATGACTTCATTTATATCAAAAGAGCCCTAACGATCAAAGAAAAGCTTGAAAAGAACATCTCTAGGTTTGTAGCTCAATACCAACATGGTTATTCCTTAGTTGAAAAGTTAATCAAGATGAACAGGTTGCTAGATATTGGGTCCTAGGGAGAAGCCATGCTAGATGAAGAAGTGGAATAAAACTATAAGAAATTATGAATGCTAGAAAATTCCTTTTTAGTGGCTTCACAAAAAGACTCACCAAATACAATCTCAAGAAACACATTGTGGAGCCCTCCAAGCAACAAATTGTTTTGAATTCCTTCAAGGTCTCATTGATGAAGGATGTACAAGCACTCTCCAAACACACATCAGAATACCATTTCATCATGGACAGGTTTCTACCTAGTAAGAATAAGATGATTTCACCATATTATGAGATCTGGGTAACCTATCTTCTTGAAGTCTAAAGGGTCATAATTGAGGATCCAATCATGTTGTGGTAGTTGTTAGTTTTAGTTTCTTAGAGTTTACAAATTTGTTTCCTCATTTTATCTAAAAACATCAAGAATATGAAGAGATTGTAACTACCCAAGGGAAGCCCAAACTTCTAGAGGAAATTAATGATGTAGCCTATAAATGTTACAAAACTCCTAGCAATGAGGACTTTTGGATCTATAGTAAAATTTTACATATTTTAAAAGACAAGATCTAGGAAGCTAGTGCATTTTGTATCTATAAGAAATAATTGAGAAGTTTGAGAAGGCCATTTCCATAATTTTGTCTTAGAATACATTGCGATATTGTCTTAGACTAATCTCAAGTAGTTTCTTCTATGTGTGCATTTTGTGAGATTTATTACTTTTGGATAAAGGACTTTTTTTTGTGAACTATAAAGTTATTTCTCACATTTTTACCATTTCTTTGTTGTAACTTTTTCCAATGAGTGCTAATTAGAACAAAGATTGATTATTTTTTATTTCATCTAATAAGTTAAAAATTCAAGTACCAAGAAATCAACTAATTGTTGGGTTTATTAGCTCATATCCTCACGTCCTCATCTATCTTTTAGTATTTATTTAGTTTGTAGTGGTTTCATTTCTTTAGTGAGATAGTTGTTAGTTTAGTTTTCACACTGTCTTTTGTGATGATCCTTCGATATCTCATACCGTCCAAAATCAAGCATGTCTACCAAGGCAATACCTAGATGGGTATCTTACCCCAAACAATGTGAGGTCTAGTTGGGACCTCATATCAGAGAGAACCCTTGTGATTGTTGTTGGGTCATTCATCCCTATCAACAAATCCCCCATCCACTTCTTTCTTAAAAGAAAATGAAAAAGTAAAAGCTTGGGAAAGGCATTTAAAATCATGTGGGACATTTAGGTATCTCCGTTGGGGCTATAAACATTTTGTGGCAACGAAGCAAGGCCTGTGATGATAGAGTGACTCCACTAGGGTTTTGGATACTCAATGGAAACAAATCAAACATGAATAAAATTCTTAAACCTTAACTCCCTTGTTTTCACTAATTTTGTGGCACCACACTAGCATACGAGGAAAGATAAGTTAAGAATGAACTCCATGCTTTGGCCTTATAGCTATGACTAACAACTTGCTCAAGGTAGAAGTGAACAATGACTCAACTAATTTGAAGTGCAAGGTATAGTGGGAACCCATTAATTTGAAGCTAAGGTGCTCTACCAAAGGTAAACTCTTGTCTTAAGAACTAGTAATTGTCTAAAATCTTAGTTAGAGAGATTCATGGTTATGTATAGTGTGTTTCCAATTGTTGAGAAAACAACTTCCCCATACCATTTTTTGTTGTTGTTGTCATTTGGAGAAGGAAAAACTCACTGGGGACCCTCCTTTTCTTTTCAAACTTTTGAGCCTTCTTAGACTTAGCTTTAAGCTGACCACATAAACTAGAATACTTTTCATTTAATAATTATTTCACACTCCTTTTAGATTCAATAAGGCTTAGAGTTTCTTTTGGTTTTCTCTTATTAATTTGTCCTTGACACAATCTTGAAAACTTGTGAAATATTCCTTTATTGCATTACAAATGAACTTGTTTTCATGTGATACATCACATGAAAGTTCGCTTTGGTGTGATACACTACTTCACATGGAAAATTCTCTTTATGGTACAAAAAGACTTGCAAAATTTTGGAAAACTTGGTGTATTGTACCTCTTAAAGTTTTCATCTCTTGCGAATGTTGCATCCCACAAACTTTTCCCTTGTTAGGATATTCCGACACATAGGAATAGTTAAGTATAACTTGGTCTAGTATAGAGTTAGGTAAAGTGTGTTTCTTTACTATGTACATTTGTAACTTACAATCCGACAATCACAATATGTAGTGATCCGACGGTTCATTCTCTCCTCGGTATTACTGACACTTGATCTGTGGCTTAACACCTGATTGGTCCATGAATTTTATTTAAAGCGCGTGGAGGGTCATTTGTAGGTTAACCATTCACGAGAGAAGCTTATGAAAATTTTCATTCTTTTATTAATAAATTGCCTGAAGTGGCCGCGTTGGCTCAGGCCGTGCACTGTTTCCCTCTTTGAGGGTTTTAACCACGTCAAAATATTGGTGTATTGATCTATGATCTGTTTGTGAGCGGTGTCTTTTTGGTGTTCTGTCTGAGGAACTTACCCTGTAAATTCCTACATGGTCTCAGAGCTATTTGAGGGCCGCGTCCGTTGGTGATCCAAATCTGAAGCCGGTACAACTGCATCTGACTGCCATCTCCTTGATCTTCTGTTTCTGACTGCTTTCGGGCCGAGAGGACTACTCTTTTATTTTAGGAGCATCTGTTCCAGTGAGGAACCCCTTTCGTTTCACGCGAAAAGGTTTCCGGTAGCCCTAGCCGCATCATTTTTAAGATCTGGAGGTATACAGTGTTTATTTGTAGTTTACAGTTATTTTCTCTCTGTTTATTTCAGTTTCGGTTTATTTAGCTCTTTTTTATTACCGGATCTATACCTTTCATTTCTACGTATGCTCTTTGCCCTACGACTCTGCGCAATCCGGGCAAATCAGAAACAAAAAGGAAGGATTTTTCTCATGCGTATGCTCTTTTCCCTGCGCCTTAGTGTGATCTCAGAAAGTCAGAAACATTGAGGAAAATATTTAGTTTCCGGGTAAAGCTAACTTTAAGCCATAAGGCTTGTTTTTTTTTGTATGTCCGTGTTGGGTTTTGTGTTTTTTTTTTGTAGGAAGAAAAATAGCTTTCTCAAGCAAGCACGCAATCCAAAGCTTCAGTGACCAAAAGAAAACAAAGCTAACAAAGCTTTCATGTTGAATTTGGAGGACAATTGGGTCTTCAAATCCTGGATAATTCCTTTGTCATTTCCAACCAGCAACATATCATCCACATACAATACCACATAAATAACATGGTCATCAATTAATTTAAAATACACACAATGATCTTCTTTGCTTATGGTGAAGCCAAGTCCCCATGTAAATGTATCAAATTTCTAATACCACATCCTTGGTGATTGTTTTAACCCATACTGTTATAGACATATTTGGGCACTGCAACCCCAATCGCATATGTCCATAAACCAAGGGCTTCTAAGCCCTTAAAAGTGTTGTTTCACACCCTAAAGGAGCAAGGTCAGTTGATTACATCATCTCCCAGAAGTTCTCCCTGAAAAACTACTTAGAACTAGTCAAAACAGGACCATATAGACTGCTCAGTGCTAAGGGTGCAATGCATCTCACCTTCCACATGCAAAAAGTGCGATGCATACTTAAAAGCCCTTCTGTAGGGTGCGATGAGTGAGAGCAGACAAATGGCAGAGGTAGTGGGCTAGGTGGAAACCTAGAGAATCTTCTATAAACTGCCCACTTGACACTTGCCTCTTTGAATTCGCCCAGGGATGAGTAAGAGATCATGAAATCTCCAAGTGGAACCAAGAACTATCAGAGAGATGGCACTAATCAAAATCCCAGAAGCTAACTCACCCACCTGCAAACATCTATATATGGATCCCTCATCCTAGAGATCCAGAAGGCTGGAATTTTGTATTTTGTAAGGAAGTGTTGTTGGTTTCTCTGTGCAACATTGTATTGTTGGGTGATCTAAGCTTTTCATGAGGTGAAGAGGGCTTTCATGTTGGGAGGATGGCACTTGGTCAGACCAATGGGTTGTAATCCTCTCTTCTATTACTTCTATCAATAACACTATTTGAGTTTTCCTCCATATGCTTGTATATTTCTGAATCTCGTATTTGTATATGCATTTGTATGGTTAATGTACATCTGATCCTACATTGTTTATGGTTATAGATCTCTATGCTTTGATGGTATTATGTTACTTTGACTCTACAGGTGTTCTTTGAAGCAGGACAATTAAGGAAGGAGTGGTGAAGCTCTGTCAAAGGAGGGAGGAAACAAGCAAGGAGCCAAGCAAAAGACTGAGGTTGGTACTCTCTGCTTCTCTCTCATTTATCTCTCATAAAGGAAAACACAAGTGACTTTAGTTTGTTTGTTTCTAAGATAGCTACCCGTCTTAGTGGGACTAGCAGCTCTGAATGGACACTAGTTTTCCTGATAACAAAATGGTGACTCTGCTGGGGAGCGAATAGCTTGTTTGCTTATTTCTATTTGTTTGCTTTATAAACTACAGACGGAGCCTGAAGTTAAGCCAGCTAGCCTTCGAACTGCATTTTCTATGCAAGTGCAAAGTAGATCAACATTGCTTCAGTCAATCTCCGGGTTTTGTTTATGAACTGAACAACTGAGTTGCAAACATCCTAAGTGCCCTGGTGGTAGCTCTAGTAACCTCATTAGATCAGCCCCTATACTTTTTGTTTACTGCCTATCATTAGCGCAGCCTAAACCCCTGAACTTAGCTGCAAACTATGAGCAAAAACCAAGCTCAATCCCGTTCCTGGACCATCGCACTGTCTCTCATTGGCAGTATGGATGCATCGTACCTCCCGTGTGCTGTAGGTGAGATGCATCCCTATTTCCCTATGTTACAGGTGCGATGATCAGATAAGACTGTTTCTGTCTCCAGATTTTGGTTTTTTCTTCATTGTCTTCAGCTTTATTCGGTTGTTTTGTTGTCTGTAATCAGTATATCATTGTTGAAACTCTCTTCCTTTGCATCATTCAGCCTCCATTGATAAAGAATTGTGAATGTTTTTATGTATATTTCGTCATTTACAGTTCTCTTTTGCAAATAGTAGCTTAATCGAACTGTCGTCTTTTGATTTGAAAGTGTCGCAAGTGTCGTTTTCAGTCAAAGAAAAGAGTCTTCCTCTTTTTGATAGTCGATTACACTTTTTCTATTGTATCTAATCTGAATTAATAGTATTTCAAGTGTTGAAAGAAATTTTAAATTGGAAATCACAAAGTATCGTCTTAGTCTTCCTTTCGTTTTTGAAAAGAAAATTGTTAGTATTGTCGCTTTGAAAGAAGAATAGTTCAGATCTGTACTTAGCATTCTTGTTGTCATTCACACATTAAGAAAGTGGAAAACAAATACATGCATGTGCATTTGCATTTAGACTACTTGTGGAAGTTGATTTAGGACAGTGCATCTTAATGTGTGCTCTTTGCTCTATGTTGAAAGGATTTTACTTCTCTTTCCTTAGTAGCTAGGATTTTCATTGCAAAAAGAAAGTAAACGTCTCTTTATCATCTTAGATTGCATATTTAGGAATTGTATATCTACATCAACATCTCTTTATCATCTTAGATTGCATATTTAGGAATTGTATATCTACATCACGCGGTGAACCTTAAAGGCAAACTTCTTAAGAAAGATCAACTATAAAATAAATTTCAATGAACATAAAAACGATTTGGAACCTAACGCACAACATTTAGAAGTCTTGGCTAGAGACGTATTACGGCGTCATAAAGCCTGGTAACTATCACTTTCATCGTAGGTTGGGTGATTCCTCCTCTTTGAGATGACAAGTGCCAGTACGGACTTGTGTTCCCACGTACCATCGAGTATATATTAGGATACCACAATACGCTATATCCTTTATCCTTAGGAAGCTGTGTCTTCCGCCCTATCAATTGCAATGCACTGAACACAGCATTCGAGAAGATTGACTACCGTATCGTAAAAAGTATTCTGCAGTTTTGCGATTGGTTTGGTAATCCCTCTGTCTAGATTTCTAGAGTAGCCACTTTATTTCCTTTTCAAACTCCTTAAAAGAAAAGGTCCATCTGAGCACTTGTCACTTCAGGCTCATTAAAAATCGAAGGCGACTAGAGTCATCCTTATCTTTTTCTCGACTCTTTAAAAATTGAAAAAGCAAGATGTTTCAAAGCGTCATAAAATTCATTTTAATTCGAAATAACATCACTATTCCCTCATTGGTCTTAGGTTGAGAAAATGGAGTCCACCAATCAAGGATTTCCCCTTGGGGGGAATCCTAGTCCTTTCTCCTCTTGGGGAGATGTTGGTGCACCTCATATGGCTACATTGTCCCTTCCAGGACTGACAATTGGCTTGCCAGTATGGCTTTTCTCAACCTCTGTCGTTCAAAACATCGTGATTCCTGAGCAATCAAATCAACAACTAGATGATACTAGAGTTACCCCCCAACCTTCTACTTTGTTTATTTCTCCCTCTCCTTCTTCCTCTTCGCTTGGTGAAGCTAGTAATGCTAAAAACCAAGTAACTGAGAAGAAGAAGAAAGGGAAGGAAAAGAAGAAGAAGAAGCCAACGGTGAAAGGGGCAAACCATGCATCGTCTGGTGAAAATCCACACACTACACCATCCAAAACCAAATCTCCATGTGTCATTTGCAAAGGATACCACTATCATCGAGATTGTCCTTGCATCCCACGAATCTTAAGGGACTAGTCTCCCCGCTTGCACAATCTGGTGTCGTCAACCTCTGACAATCATGTTGAGAGTACACCGTCAACTAGTGAAAACGAAGTCAATGGACAGAAAGGAAGATTTAAACTTCCTTGTAGACTATGTGAAGGCGATCATGCCCTCCACCGTTGTCCCTTCTTGGACGAAGCTAAAATATTCTTGGACAACCATCCTACTTCACCGCAGCGGCTTCCTCCTGGATACAAGAAATTCTTGCCGAATCCATCGCTAGTTGAAAATATGACTGACACACCTTTGTTGTCTGTTGAAAAACCTATCATTGAAGATAAACCCTCTGAGTCCACACCAGACCAAAGTCAATAGGTCGAGACGGCAATCGGCCCAATCTTGCCTTCAGAAGGTCCACCTTCAGATGATACAGTCACCAAAGAGAATGAGGACGACACCGTTCAAATTCTTTTTGTTAACACAGAATCCGATGAACATGGGGGCAATCTACCCATTCCTTTACCGCAGGAAGGAAGTTCGTCAGAGATTTACCCAGTCGTTTATTCGATCCCTCCTCCAAGAAACCTAGTCGTTTCCTTCGATTGGAATCTACTAGGCAGACCCCGCCTACCATCTAACGTACCACTCCGAATCATAGTAAAAACTTAGAGAATGATCATGGTTGGTACTATCATAGATGAAGGGGCTTCTATGAGTGTCCTTTCCTCAACTGCTTGGAAAGCGCTTGGTTCGCCACCGCTTCTACTTGAGATTCGAAATCTGACAGGCTTCAACAAAGGAACCAGTCGACTGTTAGGGATCCTTCCAAATTTGCCTATAACTTTGAGAAGGAAAATCGTTCATCTAAACATGATGGTAGTCCAAGGACCTTTAGATTACAATCTACTCCTTGGGCGTGACTACATTTATAGCATGGGAGCTATTATTTCTTCGCTCTTTCGAGTGATGTGTTTTCCGCATGAAGGCAAAGTGGTCCAGCTCGTAGACCAGCTTTCATTCCCCAGTTCACACATAGCTACTAGTCAAGTGCCATCCCTAACTGGTCTTTTACGCAAGGAATGTCTCATCAATCTCTAGTCCATCCACCTGATGAGCATGAGTGATTCAGTGATTGTGACTGAAACCCAAGGGGCATGCACCCTGGTCTGCTTCAGCAGGAAAACTTTAGGTATAGGGTAGGTTTCCGCGAAGGATATATGACTAGTCTGACACACCCGTCCGTTTAGGAAAATGGGATTAGACTAGAATAAGATTCCCTCATCAAAGTTATGTGAGTGGATGCAACGCACCATTCACCTTTGTTTATTTCGATGGACAGAGCCAAGGAAGTGTTTTGTCTGCGACACGAATGGAGCAATCTTGCAAATGCAAAAACTTTCATATGGTAACCTAGAAACTCTACTTTTCTTTATACCTGGGGGCATGCAAACCTTTTGCATGCAAGTGAAAAACGAACTTTTATTTTCATAGTTTGTAGGATTATTTTTGTAGTTTGTAGGCTCTTAACCCTTTAACCTCATAGGTGGGTTGTTCCTAGCTTGCATAATAAAGGCTCCGGAGCAAAGTTGCACATGGGGCAAGATCCTTAAAAAATGAACCTACTAACGAGACATCCTTATTATACGACTGGCACGAGCAATTTTACGCGAAATTCAAGGTCGTTAAAAAATAAACCTAGTAATGAGCATATGTTCCACCAGGGTTTAAGCTCATTAAAAAATGAACCCACCTTCGGTAAATAACCATTGTGATCACATAATTATCAGCTTTTGAACCTTGGTCGTGTTCTTACCATCACCTCCATTCTTTTTAGCTGATCATACGCCTCCATTTGATTGTTTATCCATTTTGAGGAACAGCTGCGATGAGTGATTCTATTATCCACCTTCTTTACACTGCCATGATTGAAAAGTTCCAAACCTTACCTGAAACTAGTTGCTATCTAAAAACATCACTCGTTCCTCAAAAAAACAAGTCTCCTTTAAGCTCTTTTCATCTTACTCATAAAATATGAAAAGATTGTTGAGCAGTTGGCCTCTCTAGCTCGTTAAAGTGATTGGAAGTGCCATCCCTCCTCTAGATTTTAATCTTTTTGGACCTGAGGATCATTGCACAAAAAGATCGAGCGCTTGTCTTGTTCGGCTCGTTAAAACTATCGAAAAGTCATCCCTTTCGTATTATTTTATGCTTTTTCGGACTTAAGGGATTATATTACGAAAAAGGATTAATGGAGTTTCCTTTCCATCTCTTTTTAGACTCTCTAAAATTGAAAAGGACCGAGTTGTCTTTGTCATTAAACTCGTTAAAACAATAGTGACGAACTTGTCCATGCAGACAAGAGCGAGTTTCACTGTCGCTAAGCTCATTAAAACATAGTGACGGGTTTGCCTGAAGGGAAAATTATAGAACAAGCATATGTTATCCTCCTCAAGCTTAACAAAAATAAAGAGGTAATGGTCATAAATGACGAGGGAAAAATTGGGAAGAAAACTTAAAGAAACTTTATTGGTAGTAGGTCGCTCTTGAACATGACACTTTCACTCCATCACCATGATTGAGTCGGGTTGGGTTATTCCGTTCACCAGTCATATCACCATTGGTCCTCCGTACCATCCATTTTTGGGGTTAAAGCTACCAATCCATTTCAGTGTCGCCGACATGTTCAAGAGAAGTCGCTAAGAGAATTCACCAACCCAGCTTATGTTTATCTGCTGCAATACCTTCACGCTTCATTCTTTCATGACCGCCACCCTGAACCTTGTATCATCAGATCATTTTCACCTCCACAGAATCATTTGCTCTATTCTGTGTCATAGATGTAGGATTCATTAAGGCCTTCCTACGACGGGTCACTTCTTGTCGACATCAGCTCATTATCCCAAAAGTAGACTTAGGAAAAACCCCTTCAGTACTTTGAAGCTTGCATGCCTCAATGGCAAGTTTCTCACTTCCGGCGACAGGT
>APFE030205990.1:0-14987 GCA_000404065.3 Pinus taeda | reverse complement strand
AAAATTAATTGGATATAAATATTAGAAAATAGTTTCCTTTACTTATATCAATCAGATTATTAATGTAATTTTTCATAATTATAATAATGTAATTTTTCATAATTATCTTATTATTTATGAACAAAACTTACCCTAATCTTATTATACTTATTAACAGAACTTAAATTATAAAATGATAAAAAAAAATTTAATCTAGAGTAACATATGATACATATGTTATTCATATACTACTAATATTATTCATTGCTTATGAAAAGAATTCAGCCTAACTTTATCATACTTATTAACATAACTTAAATTATAAAAAGAAAAAACTAAGAGTACCTTCTCATACTTATTAACAGTAAGGAAAAACTATAAGATGATAAAAGAAAAAACTAAGAGTATAAGATTTGTAGGTAGATGATAAAAGAAAAAAATTAAGGGCCCAGCTGATTTGATCTTTACAATAAGCCAGTAGATTAAAGCTATTGGTAGGTTGAGCCAATAAACTATGTAATAATTATGTAGACGAACAAGAAAACCAGACTACCAACATAAACTGCCTCAAGACAGACGTCGATTTTTCAATCAATTGGACGACGAAAAGACCGCCCAACAATTTTCACATGAGGAGGGAGGTGGGAGATTTACTGAACCCCAAACTTAACATTCCATTGTTCCACCAAACCCAGGATTATATTTAGTGTTTAGCAGTGTGCGTGTACTCTACATTCCTATCGTCGCCCATTTTTATATCTCAACTGATTATTAGTTATTCCCGCTTTGTTGTAGATGACTCACCGATTATATTATTTAGTCATATTCCATGTCTTTTGTCCACTCTCGAGATATATATATATATATATGTATATGGTTGATTAGGATATAAAATGATAAAATCCAAAGTCATTGCTCAGAGGAATCCCGTGAGTTGACAATGACTGAAAAACTTTTAATTACAATATATAATTCAATATAAGTAAATCACTAACCACCAATCTTAATATTTTAAATCGAGGGGATAAAATTGGAAAACATTTTAAATCTACAAAGGTGATGACTTGCTGAAACTTTCACTTCAAAAATTATAAGGTTTAATTTATTCTGCTATGGAAAACGACTTATAAATGCAAAACAAAACATTGCATATTAATATATGTGAGACGTGTTTTTTTTGTTAGAAAATGTCACAGAAATTTGGGTCCCTGTCACTAGAGTTCTACGAAATCTTCAAATCAAAGTCTTAAAATATGGTTAGTCAATGGAATAGGGGTTTCTGGATATGATTCTCATAAAATTGAAGTTTTGAAAGAAAGGTGCATGTCCACCAAATTGAAAATAAATAGAGAATATGAACTTGTCATAGATAAAATAGCACAATCAATTGAATATATTCTATATCTTGTGAATGAGGAAATTACGCACATATTTATACAATCAATAGTCTCAAGATAAGAATTCTATCTTATACGTACAGTAGTGTGGTTGAGAGATTCTCTCAACCACACACTAAACTAGGAGAAACTAAATTCTTATTATGTAGCAACAAACTCTTCAAATGCATAATTACAACCATAGACAAGTAGGAATTAATTATTTCTAACTCCCCCCCTTAATGACTACTTGTCATGATAGTCAAATCCAACACCATTAGGCGAATTGCATGTATAGAACCTCCAAAACACAATCTGCCACAACTTCTCTGATCTGCGTCCTTTCGCAAATCATAAAATGAATATGAGGATTCCCGCGGATCCCCTTGAAGGTGAATTGGCATGATCCTGAGTGAAAAACCCGCGCCCATATGAAATAGGAAACTTTTGGCATGATTTTTCTGTAAAAATCCACACCAACGCGATTAATGGCCTAACAGGCGTGCCAATCCCCTTCTACTCAGAAAATTAAAAAATCATCTGAGTCTGAGCCATGTGTTCTGCAGTCCACCTGCTCAATTGAGCACAAAGCTCTCCTGTACATGCGGCCACAAAGGCACCTCAAGCCACAGAGGCAACTCTGCCACAAAGGCAAGCTAGTCACAAAAGCACTTCAGCCATAAAGACTCTATAGATGGTTTCTAGCTCACCACCAACGCTCACTTTACAGTGACAAAAGATGGTTTCAGGTTGACCATAAACCATTACAAATTAGTTTTAAGATCACCACGAACTTTCAGATGCCTTTAAAAAATCTTACATTTCATTCCACATTTTGGAGTTTCTGGGTACATACGATGACCATTACAACAACTGGACCTGCTTATAACATGCTAGGGAGTCTATTCCACAAACCACACTAACTCAAACAAACATCTACTTTGTTTTCCACCATAAACGTTGTTGCTGCTCCTTTATCCCATATTTTCATAGTTCACATCTTGGGCATCTTTGTCAAATAACTTCTTGGAACTCCATGATTAACCAGTCATTTGTTAGAGTTGCGAATTATAACAAAATAACTTTACCTAAATTGAGTTAGCTAGGGTCAATAAGGCATAATAATTTTATCCATAATTCCAAGAAACTAAATAAAACATAAATTCTTCAGGTTTAATTTCTCTATCTCTACCCATAGATGATTATTTTCCAAACATACCAGTAGCCATTTTTCACCAACGATACCTGTGAGGGGTCTATTGATAAAGAAACGGATCGATTCCTGAACGGACATTCAAAAGTCCCAACTTTATAATTTCCTGTGCTAAAACAGATGCAGTAGTTGTCCCATCACTTGTTGAATCATTGGTCTTACTTGCAAATTCTCGGATCAAAGCTGCTCCTCTAGGTCCAACATAACCCCGACCGCATCAACCAATTTGTCAATGCCTGTCTACAATGCAACACTACACCTGATCGAAGGCAATATCCTTTGGCGCCACTCTCACAACAAGTGAGTACGACAGTCTTCAACAGGTGCGGTTAAACACCAACAATGCCACAAAGGCTCAAACTATTCTGCTGCCACACCACAGTTAAATTCCCCACCAGCACTCCGATATCTCCTCAGCTCTATGCACTAGCCTATATGACACTTAATAAAAATAGTTCCAACGTGGCCACTCACGTTTCTCTGCTCCACGCCCACACATACAGACTTTGACACCATCCAGCTTTCAATTACCAAATCTTTGATGTTCGACCTTCGAGTGCTATCATCCACCTTGCTCTCATGCACCAGTCCTATCACTGAAGGAAGTCTCCTCTGTTAGGCAAAGCCGAGGTATGGCGGTAAGAACTAAAGTACGGTAGTTTGGATTCAAACTGATATCCACAACGCAGCTTCATACTCCCTTACAATCAGCATTGGAATTTACACTAACGCCAAACGCAGACGCTTGCCACAACCTATTGCGCCATTGCAATTTCTTTTATCTCCCACAGTTACCAGATCTACTGACTGCTCGACATCACCGCCAGCTCCCAACCACAGCAGGTCCGACTTCTTGCACTAATCTGCCTTATCAATCTCCTCTGCTCAGCCTCCCAAACTATCATGCACCTTCATGCAAATAGCAACACACACTAGACGATCTCCACCTCCACGCAATCTGACTCACACACTGCTGCACCTCCACACAGATCTAGCTATCATTGACCTCACCACGCCTTACCACTAGCTCGTTGTGGCCTCCACACCAAAAATTCACAACAAATCCTCGATCTACACTATACGCTCGACAATCAATGAGCTTGGAATTGACTGGGAATCAGAACCTGTTTAACACGCAACAGCGGATCCTCGCTTGATTCTAAATTCTCTCTTTTTTTTTCTGCGAGCGCTCATCTCAACAGTGATCAAATACACAATAGCATCCAAAAGGAAGAACAAGTCGCCTCCACTTCCGCTGCAATATTTCCGTTGTGCTTCCTCCAATTCTCACAATATTGTGCCTTGGAAAATCACTATGTGCCACGCACCAAAAAGAGGACTAGGCAAATGAGTCGGCCAAGAGATCACACATTCTGGCTTCAAGGAAATTGTTACGTTGTTGCTCCTCCGCCAACAGGTGGCTCGGCGGCCCTTCATTAAAATTGTGGAAACACTCGTCCACACTTCACCAAATAAATATAGATCACACTGCCACATTAAACTCCAATTGCCACGATCTGCTCCCCAGATCCACTGCTTCTGATCTGGTCCTGCCTCGTTCATGGCTAGGTTGAAAGAAACTCCATGCCATCAATATAGAAGATGCCAAATAGATTATTTAAATCCACCACGGTGAAACAATCTCGACTATCAACCTCCAATGCTTCGTGGTCTCACTTCAAAAGGAAACACCGATCTACAAAAGAACTTCTGCCGATCTCCTTGAAGGGCTGCTAAGATCTCTTCAAAGCAGAAGCAGCTGCACAACACACAGGCCTCTGACCTAAACCACGAAGATTTTAAGGCTAAAACCTAAATGGCACAAGAAACACTCATCAATCCACTGTCAACTGATTTAATTTGCAAAACCAGTCACAGGATCTCAAATCGGTAGCCACACCAAGATTCACTGTCTCAGCTCTACACTGAGATGGAACTCACACAACAAAGAACAATAGTCTCCACAAGTGAATACACAGATCTGTACTCGAGATCAAATGCGATTTGGGGATCAAATTCCCACACACCTCTTACCTAAAAAAGAATCGCATATCCCTCAAAAGAAACTGCAGATTGCTCCAACACCACTGTTGTCAACAAATCAAAGTTGCTCTCTACGCCCTAAGACTAGATCTTATGATTTTTCCACTCCGTTGAACATTGCTGCAGCGTCTTCGAAAGGTAAAGTTCGGAATACTCGCCAACGATCTAATACCAACATATACATCTGCATCCACATTCAAGTGCTCGAACCGGACTCCGATCTTGTGCATGTTGATACCCACTTTGTCGATCCTGTTGCGGAGCTTGAGCAGAAATCGCTCATTTACATCGGCTGCAATTTTGAGCAATCTATCGATGAGAATCTAGCGATCTACAATGCCAATCCTGGCCACCTCGACTTCCTCATGGCCACCCACATTCTGGAGAATTCCCTTGCAGATGTGATCGTAAGTGAGCACTTTCTCGAAGGCCACCCACTTCAAGGCCTCCTCATTGTCTTCGTTATATCTACTCTTGGAGGATCTGAGAACACATCGTCCCCTCCTCTCCAAATGCCTAAAGCGCTACTATGCTTACTCCGGCCATATGCCGTAGTCCAAGACACTGATCACCATATCAGAGCGATACATAGATTTCCCAATAGGCCTTTTCCATCAAGTGTATCGATGGACAAACAAGAAATCAGAAAAAATATATTATTTTATTTCGCTATGCCAAGGAGGGGCCAAGACCACAAGGGGCCAGCCCTCATGGGCTCTGATACCAAGATAAAATAGCACAACCAATTGAATATATTCTATATCTTGTGAATGAGGAAACTACACACATATTTATACAAGCAATAGTCTCAAGATAGAAATTCTACCTTAGACGTACAGTAGTGTGGTTGAGAGATTCTCTCAACCACACACTAAACTAGGAGAAACTAAATTCCTATTATGTAGGAAAAAACTCGTCAAATGGAGAATTACAACCATAGACAAGTAGGAATTAATTATTTCCAACTGTCATTTGTTCCATATAGGTAACTAACTGAAATGGCATATTAGAAATAAGTTGGCATTTCAAAAGAAGTTTATTTAAATTCTTTCTATGAAGAAGCATATTAAAAATAAGTTTATTTAAATTCTTCTGAAAATGGTCATACCAATAATAGTGACTATGATGATCATGCTTTGAAACTTCAAGCCATCATGATGTCGTGCCGATGGTTCCAAATTTAATTTAACATTATTTTGGTATTTATCATTAGTGTTAAATTTATATGATTGGGTACTTAGTATTATCTTTAAATAATTTGTTTAATTGTTTTTTTTGTTAACCAAGATTGAGATAGAGATAGAGAAGAAGTAATTTAGTCTTTTTGAAAATTTATTATAATTGAATCAGAAAAAATATTATGGTTTAGTATTAAATAAATATAAGTTAATTTGTTATGAGTTGATTTTAGCTATAAATTTGTTTAACATTGATGAATGAAAGCTATACTCTTTAATTTTAAGAAATAAATATTTATTTATTAGTATTATTGAAATATTATTTTCAAAATTATTTGACTAGAACAATAATTTTGGAGGTCATATTGTAGCCATATGCCATTTAATAAATGTTTTTTTGTCATAATTTTTAGATTTACTTGCACTATTTATGTTAAGATTTTTAAATATTTGTGTAATGATTTTTCATTATTAAACTCATAAATAACTTATTTACCATTAGTTACTTACTTCCCACCATAATTTAAGCAGCATAAAAAATGAATAGGGATGATATGGAAATAAAGATACCTACTTGGAGTTATTTCCTAAGATTATTTATGTTTTCTTCAATGATTTAACATGTAGGAGTAAAAGTGTAAATGTCCAAACTTAGTAGTGGTTACTACCCACCCAAATTTTATGCAAGTCCTTATCCCTTAGTAAGCAGTTAAAGAATGAAGACTTTTCATGTTTTAACATAAACAATTTTGTTTATTTTATTTAATGTTTAAGGATATAAAAATAATAATATCTTTTTCATGTATTTAAAACAACATGACAAACAAAATAAGCTTCCCACAAACAGGGAAATTCAAAGCTTATATTGCGTGGCTAGTTGAGGGAGTTACGTCCAACAACCCTCAACTTGATGAACCTATTGCATATCACGTGTGTTCATGGCATACTAAACAAAACCCCTAATTTGACTACATATTGGAGAATGTCTCTAAAAATCACTTTATTTAACCCCCTACCAATACAAACCCAATATACATTCCCAATTTAAAAAACCAATACTTTCACTAGATATTGTAGGTATTCATTCTTTCATTAACATTTTTTATACCCCTTTACAATTTTATTTAACTTTGAGCTCCATTTTCTATACCTATTCAGATATAAAATCCCTTTACCCCCTTTATATCCCCTAATATATTATGTCATTTTTTCCTCAATAAATATCCTCCAATATGAACCCACGTGCTATGGTATTTCTCCCCTACTAAAGCCCTCATGGGCTGTGTGTGCTATAGTAGATCATTTCCACTATAAGCCGAGTGAGTGGAGACACCAAGGAATTCATTTTCCATAAAGAACTTGGTTTTGCATTAAGTTGACTATATATCAAAGTACCCATACATTGGAGGCACATTAAGCCTATTGAGCAGAATATAAGGTTCCATGAAATTATTGTTGATCCAAAAATGGAGTAGGTGCCTTCTTCCTTTTCTCTACAATAAAAATAGGACTGTTTTGATGCTTTGCAAGGTAAAATGGGTCTTGATACATAACAGGTTTTTTTAGTGTCTCTTCAAGTCAAGAGTTAGTCTTCACATGTAAAATTAACATAAACAACATAATAACACATAACTCATACAAACATAATGAAAAGCATAACAAAATATTTGTTGACGAAGTTCACCCCTCCTGGGCTACATCTTCGGGCCTGCCAACATAGATAGACCACTCATATATTTAGTAGAAAAAAGAAATACATAAATGTTTGTTGATGGAAACATGTGGCTATTACCCCTACAAGGTAATTTTCTCCTACAAACAACTCTCGCATACAACAACAACATAAATATCTCCTACAAAGACTCCATACTGCAATTGAAATGAGCTAAAATGGGCATTTGAGTAGTTCAATTCCACATTGAAGCACATAAACAAAACATCCCTCAACATAACATAATGAGAAAAGTAAACCTGAGCTAAACCATGAAAGTAACAACTACACCAGTAAACTTATGAAGCTGAGAAAACCTCTAAAAGGCCTTCTCCATGCTCAAACACCTTCCATAATTGTTTCCAAACCCTAAGTGATCTGTACACCCTTAGTCTCAAACCTGAAAAACGGCTACTTAGATGTGCTCAAATTAGAAATTAGAGGTCACCAATAGACTAAGAACATCCAAAAACCCTTAAATGGACTCTTTCTGAGCTCAATTTAGCCAAAAACTCCAAACGATATGGCTCTCCAAGCTCTCATATGAGTTTTACTCCTAACTGTCCGACAAATTAGACAAACAATCTAATTGTCATACAAATCCACCCTGTTTTTCACTAACCAGGAGACAAATTCGCCCTCTATGAGTGCCATTTGTCGAAACTCTAATTCCAATAATAACCCTTAAATCCGAAAAATAGGGTCACTTTGGCACATAAGGTTGTGGGTTGGGCCTTGACGTTCGCCCCCACTGACCTAGCCCTTAAAACATGGGCACGTGGTCATATGGGTGCCATAGGTCCAAGGTTCGGGGTAACCCCTTGCCCTTCCCGTCGGACCCCTAAACTTGCTAGCGTCGAGTCACATGGGTGTCATAAGACCCTAGGCTAGCCCCTCATGTAAGTGACCTCCGCCAAACATTTGCCACAATCTGATGCTATGGTCATGAACTTGGGCCTAACCCGAGGCTCCCAAACTTTAATGCCTTTTCGCTGACACTATGGTGATATGGTCATTACTAAAACCCTTGGCTCACTTTTTTTCCGGTCTCGTGGGCATGGGGTGATTAGCGACTAGGTCTTCGCCCCGACCCCATCCCCGATTTGCATTTAACAAAAGTTTAAATAGAGCTTTAGAACTATGATAGTTAAGACCCACCAATAACGTACTAGTAGAGCATTGCACTGATATTCTTGAAGTATTATATTCGACCCCCATGAAGGCCACTTTGAGCGATAACCAAATTTTGTTCAGCCGTAAGGTACCATGTGGTGGCCTGTGATTGAGCCACGTGGTGCCCATTCATTGGTCCAACCAAAACCATCCACAACCAATCATAAACTTTCAATTCGAACTAATCCAATGAGGCCACTTGGTAGCCTACCATTAGCCTAAAAATCATAGTTAGCTTATCGAGTCAACCTACTTAGTTAGTAGTCTTGCACTCCAAGCTGCAAAAATTTTACATGTTTGTGAAACAATAAGAACACGATATCTGGAGCATACAATGTTGGATTCAGGTGTAACAAATGTCATAGGATTCATAATGATGTGCACTTTGGCTTGACGTCGGTTTCAATACTTTATGGGAACTTTAATTTTTGAGCTAAAAGTGATCACCTAATCACACCGCCCCACTAGGACATTTTGGACTCCAAAATTTTACTTCCCTACTCAATATAATGGGGTTGAAACTTAAAAACACCCAAAAACTCAATCCAAAATGCTTAGTTTTCAATTGGTGCCCTTCAAGACCCAATGAAGGCACTTCATCTCTCTTCTTCGTGGTTTCCTACTTTCATGTTAAGAAATGAGCCAACATTCTTATCACTGATGCAAGGACAAAATAATAATGAGTAGAATTTGAAAATTATCTTTAATCTCATCTTTGCATGTCTAAAAAACACTTCATCTTGAAGTTAAATTGTTCAAGACAAACTTGACTCCATCTTGGAATTCATAAGCACAATAAACTTTCTTTAACATCTTTAAACTGAACTTGTACATGAAAAGTACACTGGTGTAAAATTTTCAATGATATAATTGGTCTTGCCTACAAAACATAGCCATCTTCGAATTATTGAACATAAATATTCTATTCACACAAGTTTCATATTGAATACTTGCATTATTGAACACATGACAAACTTGTAGACAACTTTGAACGAAAATCTTATACATTCACAAAAGGTGTTTGAAAATGTGAACTTGTAAACTAGCCAATACATACATCAATGAAAAATGCATACTTGTTGAACATACTGAGAATTCTTTTTCACTTTACAAAAGTACCTAAACAGGGAAAAAACAACAAGTAATTACAAAATCTACAAAGCAACTTTACAATAAGTCTACCCAAACTTTGCCTTTCCTAGGCCTATGGGTTCTCTTTTTGCATCATCTTTGTCTTGAAGGTTGCTTAGAATTTCTATGAGTCCTCTATGCCACCTCTCTCTTCCCTTGCATTATTTTGCACAATCTCTTTTCCTTTCTTTGAACGAATATCTAAATGTAACTTCCAACATCGTTCAGTGCCATGGCCATGAATCTTGCAATGGGTATAAAATAACTTTCTCTTGTTTGTTGATATAGAAGTTCTCTCATGCGAAGGAGATTCATTATACTTGATGCCTAGGATTTGATCCAATATTTTAACCATTATCATACGTTTCTCACATACATCCACACAATGGTAAAATGCATCACAAAAAGTACAAGGGTACTTTTTCCACCAGTATTCAAAATTACCATGCATTGGAAAATGCCGATAAGAATTATACATGTCTCTAGGGCCACAACTTTGATGGAGTGGAGTGGAAGATGCCATGCAAGGTCCCTTCAAGAATTCATCTTGTTTGGGAGATGAATGAATATTTTCACACGGTGGTGACATCTCATCCTCAGATGGTTGATGTACCACAAGCCATTTGGAGCATTCTCCAAACTCCTTTCGACCATATCCCAATCACTAATACTTCGGTCTCTCCTCAACCATGATTGGATTTGTACTATCTTGGCCATTTATCTTGAGCCATCCACCTTAATAACCCATCTTGGAAAGAAGCTTCATACCTATGACTTTGGTATGTTGCTCAAATGCTGCAAACATTGTGTTATACACATAAGTAGAAATAATTGTACATGAAATGCTAATTACCTCCTTAAACTTTCCATTCATCTTTTCAGCTTCTGATGATGATGACAATGATATTGCATATGACTCTAGACACCCACTCTTATCAAATTAAATATTGTGTGCTTCTTGAAGATGTTTGCAAAATGCACATGCATCATCTTCCTCATATGGTCCATAACCATTGTTCTAACCATGACCAAATACTGGTTTCATTCTGGAGGTTTCTCTTGGGGACTGGTTTCATTCTGGAGGTTTCTCTTGTGGACACAGGAGTATAAATTTTGGCAACTTCTTCCTCTCACACATGCAACAACTAAAGTCGCATGTGCCTCTTCTCCTCTTCATGCATCTCTAGCATTGTTCTCAACTCTATGTTCTCCATACGAAGAGCCAAATTCTTCTCCTCTAGCTCTTAGAGACTCTTTTTGCTTCCTATTCTTGCAACTTGGTCAATTGATGCTTTGATACCAACCTGATCTGAAAATGGTGTAGGTTTCTTCTTCTTTTTCTTCACAATCAAACAAAATAAAAATAGGACCGTTTTGACGTTTTGGAAGGTAAAATGGTTCTTGATACAAAACAAGTTTTTTGAGTGTCTCTTGAATTCATGAGTTAGTATTCACATGTAAACTTAACATAATAAACATAATAGCACATAAATCATACATGAATAATGAAGAGCATAACAAAATATTTGTTGACAGAGTTTACTCATCCTAGGCTACAGCTTCGAGCCTGCCAACATAGCTAGACCACTCATATATTCAGTAGGAAAAGGAAGCATATAAATGTTTGTTGATGGAAACATGTGGACATTACCCCTACAATGTAATTTTCTCTTGCAAATAACTCTCACATACAACAGTAACACAAAGTGTCTCCTACAAATATTGCATACTTTAACTAAAATGAGCACATGAGCAATTTAATTCCACATTGAAGCACATAAACAAAACATCCCTCAGCATAACATAATGATAAAATTCAACCTAAGCTAAACCCTGCAAGTAACAACCAATACAATATACTTCTGAACGTGAGAAAACCCCTACAAGACCTTCTCCATGCTCAAGCACCTTCCATAATTGTTTCCAAACACTGATTGATCCATACACCTTTAGTCACAAACCTACAAAACGGCTAATTATATATCCTCAAATAAGAAATTAAATGTCACCAATGGATTCAGAACATCCAAAAACCCCAATGTGGACTCTTTCTGAGCTCAATTAGGCCAAAAATGACAAAAGATATGCTTCTCCAAGCTCTCATATGAGATTTATTGTTAATTGTCCTACAAATCAGACCAACAGTCTAACTACCCTACAAATCCACCATGTTTTTCGCTAACTGAGTGACAAATACTCCCTTGACCAATGAAATTTGTTGGACCTTTAATTTCACCAATAACCCTTAACTTCAAAAAATAGGGTCACATTGGCACATAAGGTCGTTGGATGGGCATTAACGCCCGCCCCCATTGGCCTGGCCCTTAAAACATGGGCTCGTGATCATGTGGGCGCCATGGGTCCAAAGGTTAGTATAACCACCTACCCTTCCTGCTGGGCACCTAAACTTCTTGGCGTTAGGTAACATGGGTATCATAAGACCCTAGGATAGCCCCTCTCATAAGCGACCTCCACCAAACATTTTCCATGATGTGGTGTTGTGGTCATGATCTTGGGCATAACCTAGGCTCCCAAACTTTGACGTCTTTCTGCCTGCTCTATGTTGATATGGCAAGTACCAGAAACTTGGGTCGGGGCTAACCCAGACCTCTCAGCTCCCTTTTACCTGTGGTCTAGTGGATGTGGGGTGACTAAGGACTAGGGCTTAGCCCTGACACCATCCTCGATTTACAGACAATGAAAGTTTAAATAGAAATTTGGAACTAGGATATTTAAGTCCCACTGACAACATAACGATAGAGCATTGCATTGATATAGAAGAGGTCTCGTGTTCGACCCCCACAGAGGCCAAGTGAGGCCATAACCAAATTTTGTTCAACCCACTGATGCCACATGGTAGCATGTGATTAGGCCATGTGGTGCCCATTCATTGGTCCAACCAAAGCTATCCACAACCAATCATAAACTACTAAATCAAACAAATTCGGTTTAGGGTACTTAGTAGCCTACCATTGGCCCAAAAATTACAGCTACCTTTCCCAGTCAACTTTCCCAATCAACATATGGACTAGCTAATCAACAATCCTCCACTTTAACTTGCAAATTTTTTTACCTGTTTGGGAAAACGATTAGAAAATGTTATTTGGAGCATACGGTGTCAGATTGAGCTTAAAAAAATGTCATTGGATTCAGAATGATGAGCACTTCAACTTGATGCTAGTTGCAATACTTTCTGGGTAATTCATTTTTGAGCTAAAAATTGATCAGTTGATCAATTGTAGAGGGTGTTCATAGTGGATAAGTGCCATAAAATTGTTGAGATTTTCTGTTTAAACTAAAATAGGCAGAAATCTCTGTAGGTGACAACAATAGGAAATCTGTTGCTGGATTATCTCCAAGTTGTTGGGAGCAAATTAATGCATCCTAAATTTGATGTGAGAGCAGTTAGATCCTCTCTACTATATAATAGGCAACCATTCAGATGGTTTGCTAAGAGAGTGTGAGGATTTCATTGATGTAATCTCCAAAGTTTTGATTAATATATTCCTGATGCCTATGTTTGGTGGACGTAGCCTAGATTGGTTGGGTGAACCACGTTAATAGCTGTGTTAATTCTGTGTGTGTTTTATTTAAATTGATGTGCCTGAATTCCAACAAATGGTATCAGAGCTTGTTGGAGGTGAGGTGCTGGAGAAGCTGACTGGAGGCGCTGTGCGTGACTGCTGATGTTGGCGGACTGAGCTGTATATTGCTGGAGCGCTGGAGGTGGAGCGTTAAGGAGGCTGATGCGTTTGCTGTACGGTTGATTGCTGCCTGCCTGCGTGCGTACCTGAGGTTCGAACTTGCTATTGCGCTGAGGGAAGAACCTGCGTGTGTGCTGGAGTTGCTTGGTTGCCGGAAGCACTGTGACCTGTGCGCATGAAGCTGTTAGTGGTGTGTATATTTCATCGATGCTTATGAAAGGTATATTATAACGCTGATGTTTATGCCCTTGCTATTCAATACACCACCCAGGTCGCCTTAATATTTACTGCTCTTAATGTCATTGGATGAGGTTCAGTACGAGGGTCTCGGTGATATGAGAACAAATGCATACTTAAACTAATACATGGAACAGCGCAGTTCTGTTTTTTTGAAGAGTCGAGTCTCTGTCGTAGGGAATGGCAGCGTGATATATATATAAATACTTCCAGTCGGTTCAATTAACAGACGGTTCATTGCCTTTTGATATGTGTTGCTTCAAATTTCCTTTTACGCCTGCGAAAATTGTCACAAGCGGATGCAGAAAAACGGAAATAAACGGCGCTCATGTGGATTAAAGAAACTTTTGGCAACAACGTGGCTTGAATGCTATAATAATCTTGTACATTGTTACAATGGCATAATAATTGTATTTTTTTTTACCAGCTAGTGGTACATCTAGCTAGTGGTACGTGCAGAGTTAGGTGTAACTCACATGCATACTATGGAATTTAATTTTTCCTAGAAATGCAATATTTAGTCAATTGCCAAAAGTGAAGAGCAGAATTTTTTTTTTGTGAAGAGTAAACAGAAATTTTTTGTGTGAAGTGTAAAGATCAGGTTTTTACATAAGTGCAAAGAGAAGTTTTTTTTTTTAAGGCAAAGGCAGAAAAACATAGGCAAATTTTGTTTGTAAAAACAAAGGCATTGGCAATTTTTTTTTTGCTGGTTGGATATTGGAGATTATTGTTTTTTGCTGATACAAGATGGCCAAAAATCAAAGTGCCCGGTTCGAAATTGAGAAATTCAATGGTAAGAATAATTTTTGAAATCTGGAAGGTGAAGATGCACGATCTGCTGGTTCAACAAGGTGTGGCGAAAGCACTGTTGGGGAAAAACAAAAGACCTGCTTCCATGACAGAGGATGAATGGGATGAGATGGATGATAGAGCTCTGAGCGGAATTCGGTTATGTCTGGCGGACGATGTTCTGTTCAACATTGTGTCAGAGAAAACCGTCGCAGGCCTGTGGTCGAAGCTTGAGAAGCTCTACATGACGAAATATTTGACAAATCGAATTCTCCTGAAACGATAGCTTTACAGTTTGCAGATGAAAGAAGGTACCTCAATTGTTGATCACCTGAATGTTTTTAATACCTTGTTGGTGCAATTAAACAGTCTAGATGTAAAATTTGATTCAGAGGATAAGGCAATAACTCTATTATGTTCTTTTCCTGAATCCTGGGATCACTTTGTTACTTC
>APFE030205985.1:134583-192999 GCA_000404065.3 Pinus taeda | reverse complement strand
ATTCTTTCGAGAGGAAGGCAATGTTATGTAAAAAATTAATTAATTTTAGGTTTATTATTTAATTTAGGTTTAGTTAGGTGAAAGGGCATGATCATAAGATCATGCCCTTTCCCAAAGGGTGTCCATGGCGGTATTTAAGCCAGGAGCCCCATTGTAATCAGACATCATCTATCTATTCATTTATTAATAAAGTATTTTTATATACATTTCTGTTATCCAGAAGTCTTTATGCTTCATGGTGCCTCTAAATTGACAAGTTTGGAGCCTTGTAAGTCCAAGTCGTTGCTTGGAAAAATATAGGTTGGAGCCTGGGAGATTGAAGATCAGTGTCTTCATCTAGGGTTGGAGTCCTACATATATTGTACTTGATTTATTGTAAAGAATAAATTAATAAATTCATTTATTCTTATTCTTCATTTTGTTTTCTAAATATAAGAGATCTAACTGGTAAAAATAAAAATTGAAAAGAAATATTGATTCACCCCCCCAGTATTTCCAACATGGATAAGAACTCCCAACTTACCCTATTTATCTATATATTCCCATCCTTCTATGTAGTTTGGGTTGGACTTTGGAGAGTGATTTTTCCCTTATGTTGTTGTGGTGAGTGGTTATTATCTCATGCATTTAGGGTGATTGGAAGTGCATATTATGATAAGGAAAGATCCAGTCAACAACTTGGAGGAGCTCCTCTACAAGATCAATTACTACTTATGGTTGTAATCCCCTTCCATTTATATTAATGAAATGAATTCATTGTTTTCCTATGTGTGATGTTGTTATTCCACTTATTTCAATACCACGTTGATCTTTTGAATGAAGTACTTAGATGATATTTTATAGATCTCGTAGTTTGTTGGCTTGTGTTATCTAACTGTGTAGGTTCTAAATTTGGCATTCGCAGCTGGAATTGGAGCTTCCAAGCTAAAGAAGGAGAAAAGTGTGTGAAGGATTATAGGTAGGCCTCACTCGGTCATATGTTTACTTTAAGTAAAAGCATTGTGTTCCTTGTCTCTCTAATGTTCTAAGCTAGAAACTGACCTAGGGGAGATACTTTTGTCCGCAATCATAAATCCCATATAACACTTTGAATTTTTAAAATTAATATAGAGACACATGTTGTCCATAAGGAATCAATTCTCTAATTTGACCAATTCTACTCAAAGAGTCTTCCATAACTATGAATTTATATATCTTAATTGTTCTATGAATTTTTAAACCTCTATATGGATCTAGGTATTTTTCTTGGTTGTTAAAGGCTGCTTCTAGGCCCCAACATTAGGTCAATTCAAATTGTTGGTTATGGTTGTAAAGAAATTGAACCTCAAGACCTACCAACCCAAGAAAAAATATATTTTCATTATGCAGTAAACATGGATATATGGAGGGAATAATCTGAGACATATATAAATCCAATGCTTCTTGTAAATTAAAAATAATAAGCTACCAATAAGAGACTTCCCATTTCGCCCAATATTTTGAGTATACGAATGCATTTATCATCACCTTACATAATTTTAATCCCTTGTTTCTAATAATTGAACAAACCTTTGACATTACAATTGTAACAATGGAAATTATGAAATTGAATTATACTAGCACATATTTAATTAATGTTAATATTTTTAACACCCTCCCTCATCGTACTAAATATATAAAAAGAAAATTGAAGTTTTGAACTTCATTTTCTCATAGGTAGCATTTACTCCATCCTTCCAAAGTTCTTATCAAAACATGCCTAAGCATATGATTCCCTAATGCTACATTTTCTTATGCTTCTTCTAACATCCCTTCCTACCCCAAAATCATTTTCAACTTTTAGGGACCAACCTTTGTACCCGTTATACTTCTTCATCCTCACACCCATAAATGTTTGTGCTATAAGACTCAATCTGATCCAGGTGGATATTGGTGGCCACCGCCTATTCCACTTGGTCCCTCACCATTGTTCTGCCAACTTCTTTCAGTTTCCTTAATTGTAGCACAGTCTACTATTTTTGGCATTTTTTTGGGTCCTAAACTTCTGGAGCCGTTTCGAGGCCCTAAACAACATTTACTTAGCCATAAGAAATCAAATGAACACCCACACTAGGATGTTTTGCCCAACATTTAGCTTGGAATAAGTGTCCCATAATTGTGGCTATTATTTTTCCTTTATTAACTTTTATTACATGGAATTTTCACTAGGGTTGTTACAGGGAGTGGGAAAATTTTGGAGACAAGTTAAGAAGATTAAATATCAGCATAAATCCATCAAATATTGGTGGACATTATGATGGTGTTTGTCATAGTGTAAATACCTATTGATGGTCACTCATAACTAATTAAATCTGAAGGCTTTGAAATTTTAGGTTCATCTAGGGGTATTAAATGAAAGCAATTAATTCTTTATGGCACTTAAGAATAGATTGTGATCCAAATATAAACAGGAATGCAACAAATTACAAATATAACCACAAATACATAGATGCAGCAGAAATAACACTTTCTTCCATTAATATCAAATAATGAAATATGCTTACAAACATAATGCAAATGAGACTAGCTCGGGCGATGGTAGCTTATCTCTAAGAAGAGATGTGGTGGCTACATGCCTCTAAACTAGATTACAATGAGGATAAAGGGCCTATTTATCATTGGAAAACATGAGAAAACCCTAAACAACCAAAAACCTAATCCCAAAAGATGTAACAACAAGAGTTGGTGGGCCCTGTTGAGGTTAGTTGGGCATCCAACTTCCGAGGGTTGTAACTTGGTCATATTATCTTCATTTGGTGTGTACGATACCTTGTTGGAAAGGTCTCGCCGAGCACTACAAGCTTCACCATAGGCCCCTGCCATTAACTATGGGCCTGCCGTGGACCCCAAAAAACGCCATTTAGGGGGTCAAAACTGCTCCGAAGTTCAGGACTTGAAAAATGCTAAAAATAGTAAATGCTTAAATGAACAAGGAAAAAAATGAAACTGATTGGGGAGTCTAGGTGGAATAGGTGGGTGGCCACCAATATCCACCTAGACCAATAAAGCTTTGAGAAATTGAAGCAATTGTTAACGAATGCTCCGGTGTTAAAGATTGCAGATTCAGACAAAGAGTTTTTGGTATGTACAGATGCTTGCAAGAGAGGACTTGGTGGAGTCCTTATGCAGGAAGGACATGTAGTATGCTATGAATCATGAAAACAAAATGAGCACAAGCATAATTATCCAACACATGCTCTTGAGTTGGCAGCGATCATCCATGCTTTTAAGATGTGGATGCACTATCTTCTTGGCAAGTGATTCATCTTGATGAGTGATCATAGTGGATTGAGGTATCTATTTGACCAACCAAATTTGAATGTTAGGCAAGCTATATGGTTGGCCATGATCAGTGAGTTTGACTTTGATATCAAGTACATTAAAGGTAAAGAAGGTTGCAGATGCTCTTCGCAGGAGGATACAGGTGCATCATATAGTAGCTATGAGTTCGTATCGGACAGACTTACAAGATCAGGTCTTATAGGTAGGTCAAGAGGACGATAGGTACACATAGCTTATGCACAAATTATAGCAGGGCAGAGGTGATTAGGATATGGACTATTGTCTCACAGCAGATTGCTTGATCATATTTTGGGACAAGACATATGTGCTAGACAATAGTGAGCTCAAGAAGATCATCTTGAGAGAGTTTCACGCAAAACGGTATTCATGTCACCCAGGATACCAAAAGACATTGACAGCAGTGAAGAAGTTCTACTATTTACCAAACTTGAAGAAAGAAGTGGCAGATTTTATGGCTAGGTGCTTGGATTGTCAACAGGTAAAGGAAGAGTGTAAAAATCCAAGTGGGTTACTAGAGCCGATTCTAATTCCAGAGTGGAAGTGGGAGGTTATTTCCATGGATTTTATTACACGTTTGTTGAGGACATCTAGATAGCATGATTCCATCATGGTTGTGGTATAGATTTTGACAAAGGTAGCGCACTTCACTATAGAGAAGTCTACTTATTCAGCTAGTGATGTAGCACAGGTCTACATCAGAGATGTGGTCAGATTGCATGGTGTTCCGAAGAAGATTGTGTCTGATAGGGGTGCTAAGTTCACTTCCAAGTTTTTGAAGGTGTTGTTTGCAGGTTTTGGGACAGAGTTGGCCTTAGTACAACTTATCATTCATAAACAGATGGACAAATAGAGAAGGTCAACAAGATATTGTAGGAAATGTTGAGGATGTATGTGATGCATCAACAAAGGAGATGGGAAGAGTACCTTTTGTTGCTTGAGTTTTCTTACAACAATGTGTTGGATTATGGGGGCCTGACCCAGGTTCAGAGTATTTAGCCAAACAAATCCCTACACTACTGGACCTTTCGACATCACCTAACAGAGCGCTGATTGAAGTCTCACCCGAAGCAGTATGGGGGGATGTTGGAACCAGGTTTATGCACCCTTGAGATGGTTGTAATGTCGGTTTAGTCCATCTATACCTGCCTTCGCGTAGGTTTCTTCACACTCTGTTCCACCCTTCAGTACCTTTACAAAGTGTTATAATCGGCCTTCACGCCATCCTAACCAGGGGCTGAAGTCCTTTCGCACTGCCAGGGCAGCGAACTGCCCTCTTTCCCAGCTAGACTAAGATCTTATTTATCTTATTTAATAAATCTTAATTATCCTCGCATAAACAGTTATTCTATCTTGCGTCCACTTAACGAATATAGTTATACACATTCGCGCATCATATAAGCATTAGAAGTGAAATTCATACCCAATATAGTTGATGCATAAACATGAAATAAAGACACAGAAATGGTAGAAACTTCTCTTTATTATTACTTCCAGATAATTACATACTCGAATCGCCCTCCGCACTCAGCTGCAGGGGTCTGCGCACTCAACTGCGGACTACTAGGCCTCTGCACACTCAGCTGCATAGCCTCTACCTACACTACGACCCAAAACTAGACTTTACACTTTATAACTATCTCGCATACATATTCATTCCTTAGACATTGCGTGTTGTTTTAACTACTTAGAGCTTCGCTCTATTTATACAATCCCATGGTCCGCGAACCATGGGTAGATCTTCTACAGTCGACATTACATTATCAAAATAAGGGCAGACAACCCTATGACTCTTTAACGCGCTCCGCACTCACAAAATGCGGAGCCTTTACATTGGAATTACAAAATTGAACCAAAATCTGGGCTCTAAGCCCCAAAAATTCCATTGGAGGATCCCGCGCCCAACAAGCCCCCAACACAAACATCGTGACTCGCCCTCGAGTCACTCTACAGGTGCGGAAATCTTAGTGTGAAGACCTCCTAGCTCTATTTGGATCGCTGCAAGTTTGGCAACGCACTAAGCGGCTGCCTGGTAGACTTCCTCGTCGTACTTCTGCTGCAGCTCGTGAGCCTCTTTCTCTAGGCACTTTATGTTCGGGTCCTCCTGCAAGGTGCTGAGGACCTCGAATGACTACTCGAGCAACTTCATGCAGTCTGTCATTGCACTGTCAACTGCCACCATTGTTGTTGTGATCGTGATGGTACGTTGTTCTCTGACCTTCGGCGGAGTTGAAGGTTGAGCCTTCAACTGTAGCTTTGTTATCTGAAGGTTCAGCTCCAGCTAAACCCTAGCCATTTATTCTCTTGCGTTAAACACCCCTGTGGCTAACTTTTGAATGCGCACCTCCACCGGTTCCTTTGCTTGAATGGCCAACTCTGGGACCATTTTGAAGGCTTCCTCCAAAACCTACATGATTTTTTTGTTCTACTCTATGGCCTCGTTGCGCTGCAAGCTCAACTGCTCAATGTTGATGCGATGCTCACTCATTACCTGTATAGCGTGACTCTCCCTAGCTTGAAGTTCTGCGGTGACTCCATCCTGCAAGAGATAGAATGTCTCTCGAGGAAGCCTAGCGATGTTTAATCTGACCCCTTTCAAATTTCTTACCATAGGCCTGTTGGTCTCATTCTCTGTAATGAGTGCTCCATCTGGCAACACTATTGTGTTGGTCATCCTTGCACGCAACATTTCCTCAACAGCTAAAGTGTCAATTGTGACGCTGGGGGACACTGTGCCACCCTGTGGGGTGCGCACCTGCAACTCCTATATGTGTGTCCGGAGAGCCCCCAATACTATTTTATGTTGTTACTCAAACTGTTGGAGGGCCTCCGTAATGACATCCCTCACCATTTTGCCGATAATATGTAAGTCCCCTTCAGTAAGGATGATAGGGTCGAACAAAGTCTTCGAGGCCTTTGTTTTCTTTCGCGGCCCTACTTGCTCTCATGGTCGTGGATGTTTTAGATGGGTGGATGTCATTTGTGGGTCTACGCCACCTTGTTCTGTATCAATCTTCAGTTCGGGCCAAGGTGACTTCTAGCCTTTGCGCTGTTCTTTTGTTGTTTTCTGCTGCTTTGACAACACCGCAACGTCGCGCGTTGCCTGGGCCTTAGTTATTGCTTCTTCTTTCCAGTGCTTTTCTGATAGCTGCATCATATGAATTTTTTCCTCTTCTTTCTTTCGTTGCGCGGCAGATTTCTCTGCTTCCGCCGCGTAGCCAGCTGGAGCACGCCACTCCGGCGAGAAAGACTCAAGGACTGCAGAAATTACATCGTTGGTCACCAAGTATGGTAACTCATTCCATGTCTTCATAGGGTCCTTCTGCGCCCTGATGAAGACATGGTGGAAGTCGACTTTGAACTCTGCAAAGCTCTGCAACCTGTTTTAGACAGTGGGTGATAACCACGGCTTGCGATTGATCCCTATCTTGATGTTCATCTCCATTAGCACCCAAATTGTCTTTCTCTCCCTTATCCTCTATGTGTCCCTAGTTGCCCATAGTGAAGCGTACTTCGCTGCCTCTAGAAGGTCTTGCGCGATAGACGGGAACTAGCTATCTTCGAGCAATTCCCATGCCACCAGTATTATTGACAACAAGAGCCATGCATAATGAAATGTTTTTCCCTACTCCTATGCCTTGCGGCAGTTCACTAGAACTCACCGCATAGATAGTTTGACCAATTGAAATGAACCCCTTCTTACATTGCGCCACTAGTGCAACCATTAGCACGGGCACCTCATCCATGCAACACTTTCACATTACCTTCCCAGCCAATATCTATGTCGTGACCTTAACTACAGGGTTGCTGATGCTGGAGATGCCATACCCTCGCTTCTTCTTCTCCAACTTAAACTTATTTTTCATTGCCTTTGCGATGACCAAATTGTCACTTTTTCCCTCTGAAATGCTCGCTGGATCTGCACCTGAGCAAGGGAGCCATGTAATCTGGTTAATTAGATGGTCTATGATGGGGATGGACTCCTCCAGCAACAAGCACCGACCATGCACCAAGTAGAGTAGCTGCCTGATGACAAAAATGATCACTAGGGAGCAATGGTAATGTGGCACCCAGAGCAGGTTTAGCAACCCTGCTTTCTCAACACCTCTAAGCCATTTGCGCGACTACAACTCTATCATTCCAGTTGACACGTCTATCTTCTGGCGCATTAGCTTTTCAGTCGCTAAATGCGGGAACTTATCGTGGTCCGCGAGGTCCCAATCTTCGAATTTCGACACAGGAACCCGTCCCAAGTCCGCTCCCTCAAACAAAATATCGTCTAGGAGCAGCAGATTTTGTAGAGATCTCTTGCTCTCATCTATATCCTTGGGCACCTTGGCTTTACCCTTTCCCGGAGGAACATATTTCGGCAGCCTGGTGATAGGTTCAACACCTTGGGTTTCAACTTCCATCTCTACATCCTCCTCCTCCACCAGGATTTCCTCAAACTCTTCCTCCTCATCGGCCTCCAGATTAAGAGCCTTACCATTTTCCTCTAATGTGAGCTTTTTCCTCAGTGTATTTATGGGCGAGATGTGCACCGGTATCATGTCCTGCTTGTCCTTCTTAGGTCTTGGTGTGCACGGTGATTTAGGGACCTTAGCAATTATTCTGGCGCTCTCTAGGGCTTCCACTTCCGCAATTTCCTACGCGGCTTCCTTGGTTGTCACTACTCCTGTGTCCATGGCTTCTTCAGGTGCTGACATTATTCTAGTTAAGATGTCCTACATCTCCCTCGATAGTGCTTCAAATACTAAGCTTGACCTCAAAGACACAAAGTTCGAAAGGTCCATACACAATTGACAGTGCAATAGATCAGTTCTCAAAATGGAAAGTGTTTTTTGCTGAACAGGAACTTGTAATTTATAACACCTTTCAAATTTTAATTTGACCGCTCCCCCCACATTCGGTTCATTAATACTAGATTGGCAGCAGATTTTCAAGAATCTAGCCCATAAAATTTGCCTTAAATGCCTGTCGCCCACTCCATTTGGTCTCAAAACAAGCATCAAATCATGAATAGTAACTTTAATGGTCACTTTCTGTCCAACCCACATGCCAGCGCAGCTATCCTCGCACTGTGGTGGACCCTATGACACTTCGCTACTGCACGTAGTCCTGACATCGCGCAGATCCTGGGCATAGTAGTTTATAGTCGCGTGCCTCCTTTCAGCTGCCTGGAGCGCTAAGACTGTGCTTCTGTTGGCTAGTTAGATGGTCGGCCCACCTGTCTATGGCTTCATATGATTGCCATTCACTTTGCCTGGGAAGGGGTATCCATTTAACTTTACCAACTACGCCGCGCCACCGTCGGTAATCTCCTTAATAACATAGGGCCCCAGCCAATGCATTCTGAGTTTCTCTAGGAATTTATCAAACTTACTATCATACAACAGCACCAAATCATTCACCTTAAAGGTGCGCAACTTAATATGTCGATCGTGCCATGCCTTTCTACGTTGCTTTTGGACCTGTTGGTGACATCCAGCCAAAAATCTCTCTTCTTCGAGCTCATCCAATTGTGCAAGTCTCTCTTCTAGAGCTCTGTGATCCATCATACCTATGACTGATGCTATGCACAGACTATGCATGATGTATTCCATAGGCATTACAAATTCCACTCCATAGACCAGCCTAAAGGGTGTTTGTCCCATCAGTTTCTTGCATGTCGTTCGATAAGCCCATAACACTGCTGGTACGTGTACATCTGAATCACTTCATTGCAGATTTCATACCTTGGTTAGCATGTTTTCTAGTACTTTACTGAACGCTTCTACTATCCCATTGGCCTATGGGTGGTACGATGTGCCCTTCTAATGATACGCCTGAAACTCTTCCATCATCGCACTGGTTGTTTCGTTCAGTAAGTGTGTACCGCGATCACTCATCAAGACCTTCGAACATCCAAATCATGTTAGTACATGTTCAAACAGAAGATTCAGGGTAGTCGCACCCATGCAATCCTTCATCGGCTGCACTTCTGCCCAACAAGTCAAGCACTCCGTCGCAGTGATAATATACCTCGCGCCTGTCTTCCCTTGAGGATGAATAGGTCCTACAAAATTGATTGCCCACTTTTCGAAAGGACACAATGTCGTTTGTGGATTCAAAGACATTTCATCCCTCTGCGATGGCTTACCTGTTCTTTGACATACATCACATGCCTTGCAATATACTTTTGAATCCTGATGAAGGGTTGGCCACCACAACCCTGCGCGTAGAATCTTCTGTGTGATTTCTCTTCCTGCATAACATCCTCCCTCGGTGCCCGCATGAGCGTCCATGAGGATGTTGCTTCATTCAAACTCAGGTACATACCTTCGCAGTATTTCATCATTCCCCATTTTGTACAAATGCCCAACAATGACAGAGAAATCTATCGTGCGCACCACTAATTCCTTCTTTTATTGGATTAAGTATCCTTCCGGCGTAGTTCTAGTTTTTAGAAAGTGCATTATATCTTCAAAATGTCCGTGTATTATGCGCACAGAAAAGAGTTGCATGTCAGCTAATCCTTCCTCCAAACTAGTAGGTTCCTCCCCTGTCTCGATGTGCGACAAGTGATCTGGTCCCATGTTCAATCGTCCAGGCTTCACAACAACTTCAAAGTCGTACTCTTAGAACAATAAAAGCCATCTGCAGAGGCACCCCCACAAGAGAGTCTTATTGACCAAGTACTTTAGCGCGAAATGGTCTGTGTACATCTTAAAGTGGCCCCCTAGCAAGTAGTGTTGATACTTCTAGAGTGCATACACCATAGCTAGTACCTCGCGCTCAGTGGTGGAATATTTCTTCTCTATTTTAGATAATCTGCGACTTGCAAATGCGATAGGGTGGTCCAATCCTTCTCCGCCATCATGTGTTAGTACTGCCCCCAATGCTATACACGATGCGTCAACATGGAAATGAAACTCTTTCTTCCAATTCGGGAAGACAAGAATCTGTGCAGTAACCATCTTTTCTTTCAATATCTCCAGGCTTTTATTATAGTCATCATTCCAGCAGAATGTGACATCCCTTTTCAACAATTTTTCCATCAGCGCGGTGATCTGGGCATCACCTTTGATAAACTTTCTCTAATATTTTGTATGTCCCAGAGTAGGACGCAACTGTTTCACACTTCTTGGCGCTACCAAATTCAAAATCACCGCGATATTCATAGGATCTACCATCATCCCTTGTCTGCAAACCACGTGCCCCAATAGGTTCCCAAAAGGAATGAGAAACACACACTTCTTGAGGTTGAGTGCTTTTTGGTATCTTCGGCAGGTATCCAGCTTCAAGCGCAAGCTCACTACATGGAGCTAAACCAACCCAAATATAGTTTAGTCATCAAAATAGACCTCCAAGAACTTATGAATATATTCCTTAAATGTCGCAATAACCACACGCGAAAAGATGGTCGGAGCATTCTTCAATCCAAATGGCATGATAGTGTATTGAAAGCAACCCCACTTAGTCGCGAAGGTTGTCTTGCTCCTATCCTTGAGCGCGATTTTGTTTTGATGGTACCCTGAGAACCCATCTGTGAAAGAATATGCTTCCTGACCACCTACATTGTTCAACACTTCATTCATGAACAGAGTTGGGAATGGATCATGCACACAAGCATCATTCAATTTTTTGAGATCCACGCATATCCTTATCTCGTTCTTCTGCTTCTTCTCTTGCACCACCATTGGGCTTACCCAATTGGATTATTCCACAAGCTCAATGATGCCTGTCGTGAGCATTTTGTCTAGTTCTACATGGATCTTCTCCTTGTATTTTGGATTTAAGCAGTAAGGCCTCTACTTAACTGGCTTCGTGTTAGGTTTTAACATGATCTTCATTACTCCTAAATCTCTGATTATTCCTTTCAGATCCGTAAACTTGGTCGGGAATAAGTCCTAATACTCGCGGAGTAACTCAGTGACCTTATCCACCGTCGCATCATCCCAGTAGTCTCCGATTTTTGCGAATTTGGGTTCTACTTCCGTACCAATATTCACCTACTTAGTCTTCACCAACGCAGTTATATCAGGGTTCTCAATCTATGGTTCTTGAACCTCACGGTGGCCTTCCGTTTATTGAATGTTAATTTTTTGCGGATATTCATCCTCTTCTTCAGCACTTACATTATAACATTCCAGCATGCAACTCAACTGAGTAGCCCATTCAGGCTACGACAGGTCTAAAGGATTCTACGAGATCCTAAAGATGGCTGCTTTCACTTCTTGTAACACTTCCTCAATACTGTCAAACCCGTCCTCAAAACTAAATGTCATCATGAACCCTTCGAGTATGATATCCCATTCTCATGTCCCATGGCAAAGCTCTATTTCTACATAACAATTCATTGGAATAACATCCAGGGTATGACAGAATAGGTGAACCCATTCAGGTTGTGGATTTTCTCCATATGCTTACGTCCACTTGGCCAGATGCGTGCGAGGATCATCCTGTCCATTGTACTTGTCTATCAGTCACACCTTAGGCTTCCCAAATCGTACTCACATCATTCTCCTACATTCGCTACAATCATCAAAACTCCCCTTATGCGTACCTCGCCATCTTGCGAGCGTAGCATGCAGTATCAAGTCCAAGGCTTGTAAGCATTGCTTTTCTGGCACCTCCCTTTCAAATGCATCCAAGAAGGTATCTACCTCATTTAGACCATCATAAATAGGTAGATCTCTTACTTCTGTCGACACGCAGCACAGTGATTAGGTCATCATATTGCAATTCAGCATAGTTACTTCATGTAACTGATTCTGCCAGCACTCTATTTCCTCGTAGGAGTCTGAAGTGCAGGAGCTCTCGGGCTCCCATGTAATCCACCCATCCGCAGTGGGATTTACCCAATCTTGGTCTCGCATTGTTCTCTTGTAGATGCAGTCCAGATACACATCACTCTCATAGTCACGGATCGGCTCCGTATAGCGCGATCCTTCAGCAGGGTCTAGGGGTATAATCACGCGCAGTGACTTCTTATCAAAGATTATTTTTCGCTTCTTCAAATTAATTACCCCATTCATATCAGTAGCCTAGTCAATTCCCAAGAGCGCAGGGTAGGGATTGTTGTCACCAACAATCTCTATTACTTCGAAATCTGCTAGTGCGCTCGCTCCCTCAATATATAGAGTTATTCCCTGCAATCACCACATGGGTATTATTTTATTTTGATTCGCCATCCTTAGATGAATTGGAGACCATTGCAGCGCAGGTCGTCGCATTCACTCCCACGTCTGTTTTGGCAAAACATTCGCATCTGATCCCAAATCCAGAATGACTTGATCCATTTCGTATTCTCCGATTTGTGTGGTTAGTCTCATTTCTCGTCACGTTCTTGTCTTATGTTTTCCAATCTATGGACTACGTGTCATTCTCCTGGCATGGTCCCAATGCATTTGTTGATGAGTTCCTGTAACCCCTTCACATCCTTACTGTCGCGTAGTAACTTCATACAAGTTTCCAGGAAATTTGTGAGCATAGATGGGTTCATTTCCAGCTCCGATTTATCTTTGCTTCCTGAAGTGGAGGCATCAACAAAGCTCTTCTTAGATTCAATGAAGATTTCATGAGCATGCTCCAAATCAAACTCAACTTCATTTGTTGTGGCTTTAAGAACCTAAGAATTGTCTTGTGGTTGTTTTCCTTTGTAATCTCTTGTCGCGATTCCACTCCAGAGCACAATGTTTATATTCGGATCTTCCTCGTGCGACTCAGACCTCATCAGCTGCAGGTTCTGAGTCAGGGAAGGTGGTAGCATTCCTTTGTCACGTATTCTAGCTATCAGCATAGGACAATCTTCTGTCTCATGATCAAATAGCGTGCAATACTTGCACGACAGGTGTGTTGGATTCATGCAACCTCGAGCATAGTTTCCTAGCCCTCCGCAATTGTAGCAAATCACCTGTCTGTGGCCTCTACCAGGTCCTCCTCCGCCTCGACCTCGTCCACGCCCCTGGAATCCTATCCACAACATCCCTGCATTTTGATCAAGGGGACGCGTTTCGGCCTGAACTCTGTAGATGGAAGTCCTATCCATCATCAACTCATAACTTATGCAAGTACGTTTGTCATGTCCCACCGACTTACAAAAGTTGCATAACAACTGTTGCAAATTTTGTGTATACTTTTGTAACAAGTGGCAGTTGTCTGTGGCATGTTTTCCTACTATTTGACAGATAGCGCACCACAAAGCAGGTGTCGTGTTAGGTCCTGCTTGAGCTTCCAACCTTAAAGGCATTGGTCCTCCTCCTAGGAGGTAATTCATAAAGATCGGGCAATGGTCTTTGTCATGACCCTAACCCTTGCATTTCACACACCACACTTCTTCGTGCACTCCTCGTCGAACCGTCCTATCCTGTTTCAGACTTTGCATCTCAAGGCACAGATTCTTTAGTTGCATGTGGATCTACTATACTCTTAGGTTAGGATCTTGCGTCGAGGTCTCATGTAGCATCATAGCAATCTCTAAGCCCTCTGCTTGATTTTTTATCTTCTGCTGCAATAGCACACTCCTTAAATGTGGTAGTAGCGAAGCTATAAACCACTAGCGATGTTGTCCATCTGTCAGATTCATATTGCTTCACGGATCATACAGTTCAACCTCTGATCTAGTTCCCAAGGAGTCTCGCCTAGTAGCATTGTGATCTCTTTGAATCCCACCCATTGACAACGCTTCAAACTTAGGCATGTTAAATTCTCTATTTAGCGTTGTTTGGATATTCTCGACTCTGGAATTCGGGTTATCATTGGAGTACTTAATATACCAGGTCAGCACGCTATCCTCCAGGGCACTATCCAACATCGATTTCTTTATATGGTCATTTGTGACACCTTGCTCTTCCCATACAGCCCTTACAACGAACCAAAATTGGTTTGGATTCTCATTTCCCAAACCTTTGAACACAGGCAACTTCACTGTGTTTGCCATACTGAATCGCGGTGGTGGTGTGGTGGAGGAGGTATTCGCAGAATTCTTTGTTTTATCATATGAATATCACTTCACCGAGAGACCTTCACGAGCTCTTCCTCATCCCCTTGCGAAGGTGAAATCAAGGGGCTATTTTCTGGACCTTTGTTTCCTTCGTTTCTATAAACCTTTCCGCTTCGCGTAGCTCCGAACATCAAGGTAACTGCATAACCCACTTTTTGCACAACATCATTTTAATCCAAGTATTCAGATACCTTATATACTTACCTCACGGTCCTTCGATAAAGCGTCGCTCTGCCTCGCTGTAGCTAACTGAGGTGTCAACCGCGAACTCAGTAACAAATCCTCCTATAATGTGATCGATCTAATGATCGATGGCGCACATGAAATTATCCTCTGATGCTTCCAACCTTTGCACTAGCTCTAGGGTCCACACAATAGGACCGTCAAGTTTCCACCTTCCTTGGCTATCTTATAACTTCGCGATCGACTCGTATAGCTCAGTAGGGAAGGACGCGGAAAATATTTCGTGGATCTCTGTATACAAGTAGTTCTCTAGCCACTCTTCTTTTGACAGTCGTGGGTTTCATTTCTCCTGTGCCGTGAACTCATGAATTCTTTTGTCCAACCAACCTTCGATTTCTTTCTTAGTTGGATTCCAATGATACGACATCACACATCTCTCATGTCGATTTCGGTCCCGGCAACGGAACCATTTGTTGGGCCTGACCCAGGTTCAGAGTTATTTAACCAAACAAATCCCTACACTACTGGCCCTTTCAGCATTAGCCCGCGGAGCGCGGATTGAAGTCTCACCCGAAGAAGCATGGGGGGGTGTTGGAACCAAGTTTCTACACCCTTGAGATGGATGTGATGTCAGTTTAGTCCAACTATACCTGCATTTTCACATGTTTCTTCGCGCTCTGTTCCAACCTTCAGTACCTTCGTGAAGTGTTACAATCAGCCTTCGTGAAGTCCTAACCAGGGGCTGAAGTCCTTTCACGCTGCCAGGGCAGTGAGCTGTGCTCTTTCCCAGCGAGACTAAGTGTCTTACTTATCTTCTTTAACAAATCTTAATTATCCTTGGATAAATAGATATTCTATTTTGCGTTCACTTAACCAATACAGTTATACACATTTGCACATCATAAAAGCATTAGAAGTGAAATTCATACCCAATATAACTGAAGCATAAACAGGAAATAAAGACGCAGAAATGGTAGAAACTTCTCTTTATTAATACTTCCAAATAATTACAAACTCAACTCGCCCTACGCACTCAGTTGTAGGGGTCTGCGCACTCAGTTGCAGACTACTAGGCCTCTACGCACTCAGTTGTAGGGGTATGCGCACTCAGTTGCAGACTACTAGGCCTCTATGCACTCAGCTGCAGAGCCTCTACCGATGCTACGACCCAAAACTAGACTTTACACTTCTGAACTATCTCGCATACATCTTCATTCCTTAGAAATTGAGTGTTTTTTAACTACTTAGAGCTTCGCTCTATTTATACAATCCCATGGTCCGTGAACCATGGGTAGATCTTCTACAACCGACATTACATTATCAAAATAAGGGCGGGCAACCCTATGAATATTTAACAACTACTTCCTCCGCGTCCACAAAATGTGGAGTCTTTACATTAGAATACAAAATCTGGGCTCTAAGCCCCAAAAATTGCCTTGGGGGATCCCATGCCCAACACAACGGGTACCTTAAATTTTTGAGGATGAGTCTATTCGAGGCATTGTATGGGCAGAGTTGTAATACTCCCATAATTTGGAGCAATTCAGTGAATAGGGTGTTGATTGGACCGGATATGTTGGAAGAGATGGAATGAGAAAAGTAAGTAATCAGAAAGAATCTGAAGGCAACACATGACAGGAAGAGAATTTATGCAAATCAGAACAAATTGTTTAAGGATTTTCAGGTTGGGGACCATGTGTACTTGCGCATCAAACCCAAGAATATCTCCTTGCAAATTGGATCGTGTGCCAAGATGGAACCGTGGTTTTGTGGACCTCTCAAGATTCTTGAATGGATTGGACTAGTAGGCTATCAACTTGCACTACCTCCGACAATGAAAGTCCATGATATTTTCCATGTGAAATTGCTTAAGAAGCATGTTAAAGATGTTGATCATGTGATTGACTAGTTTGTATTGCAGGTGGAGCCAGATGGAGAATTCTAGCTGGAACCATAGTGTATATTGTAAAGAAAGATACTTATGCTCAAGAACTGAGCAATAGAGCATGTTAAAGTGTAGTGGAAGCACTTTATTCCCAATGAAGCCACATGGGAGATGGCAGATCAAATGCGAGCTATGTATCCTTGAATATTCATTGGTTGAGAAAATATTTTTGGTATATGTTTTGGTGTGATGTGTTGGTATATATACATATGTATATGAATGTAAATACTACCATGAGGTGTTTTATAAAGCTCTAATAAGCGATATCGGTATCATGTCATTATGGTTGTCATGTTGTTATGTTGTCATGTTGGTTGTTTCTCAGTAGGTTAACCGTTACAAATACTACAACGAGCTAAGTTACAAATCTCTAGGGGCAGTATGTTTTGCTTACAACAATTTTGTTGGTCGTAGGTGTCATTGAACACCGAGGACGGTGTTCCCCCAAAGGGGAGGGTTCTGTAACAACCCTGGTTAAAATTCCATGTAATAAAAGTTAATAAAGGAAAAATAATAACCAAGATTATTGGACACTTATTCCAAGTTGAATGTTGGGAAAAACATCCTAGTGTGGGTGTTCATTTGGTTTATTATGGCTAAGGAAATTGAAAAAGGAAATGGCAAAGGCTTTGGAAAGGCATGAGGTGTTAATTGGCATTTTATTTATGAAAATAATGGAAATTAGGAGAAAAGGAAGGTGAAAGGTCACAAGTTGCATGTGAGGAGGAAAATGAAAGAAAATAATGGAAAATGAAGAAAATAGAGGCCTCATTAATAAAAAGGCTTCTGAGAATCAGTTGGTACTTTTTTTTTAGTTTTGTTTTCGACCTCGCTCTCTATTCTCTCTCTCACACACTCTTGGGCACTTAGAGTTTTCTTAGAACACTTCAACATTGGATCATGAAAAGTAAAGAAGGAAATAGGAAGAAAATATCAAGCAAGGAAGAGAAGGATCAAGCAGCTATAACAAATTATTTGCAGGTATCGAGTTGCATGTATGGTTTCCTTGCTAGCTTTGTAATGCATGGCTATGCATGTGTGTTCTTCGTTTTCTTGTTGTCATTGGCATGGGTTTTTCGAGGTGTAACAATGTTCTTCAACCTTGCCTTGCCATTTTTGGATAGCCATGGTGCGATGGGGTTCTCATGTTTTGTTTGAGATTGATTGCCAGATGGATTCAAAGTTGATTGAGGTTGTCTTTGAAAGAAAGAACACATGGCCTGGCGATCCCTGAATCAGACTGTGTATTGCGGTAAAGCCTTGGACTAGTGACCCCTAAACTAGATTGTGGGTTGTAGTAAAGCCAGATTTTGTGTTACCTCAGTGGGCCTAGGAATCCTTGACCAGTGAATGGTGGGATATACGATAAATCCTAGAGGTGGGTGCCCTCGATCAGGACTAGGAATCTTCTACTGGGGATTGGTAGGATATACGGTAAATCCTGGAGGGTGGAGTATTTATTAGGCCTAGGGATCCCCAATCATTATATGGCAAGATGTACTATAAATCCTAGAGATTAGGAGACATCAAAATTCCTCACGATGTAGGTGGAGAAATCTAGTGGCATCCATGCTTGTTTAGGGCCTAATGATCTAGAGGGGATTACGATAAATCTTGGTTCTATTGATGAGGGTGAGGTGGTGTATCCTCAGGAGGCCCTGGTTGATTTTTGGTTCTGAGTCCCACATTCATGCTTGGAATATGGCACGAGGGTGATTGGTTGAAAGAAATATTTGATTCGACCAATCTATAGTCGGGTGGTTCGTGGAAGTCCCAAACGTGGTTGGCTTATGCATTCATTAATAGAGTTCCTTCTCCTTGGTATCTCATGTGTAAATGTATCGGTTTATTTGTGGATTTTATGGTTGTTATATCCTTATTATTTATGTTGTTTATATGTTGGTTATGAGTATGTTTTATGACAATGATGATGTATGGTTCTCATCATGTTTTGATTTTTAAATGAATGAACAATGAATATATGACCTAATAGATGATAATGCAACTAATGTGATAAGCCATCAATGCTTTTTAGCGATTCTCAAATAAGTATGAGACCCTTATACTCATATTTGTTGTTATGACCCGTAGAATGCATATTTGTGACGTGTTTGAAAAAATGCCTCTCATGGCAAGTAGGGGTCCAATCAAGTCCTTATTCAAGTATTTGCATTAGTATCATTTTTTTGGTGTTACTTTTCATTTCTGGAAGTTTCATGAAGTTTTGAGCAGTGGCTTGAGTATTGACCCTTAAAAAGTGACACATAATCTGGGTTCGTAGTCTCAGAACTAGTTGAAAAAGTCCCCAATCGATGGCATGCCTTGTTGTGGGAACGTCTAGAGGGTCCTAGTCACATGCACACTCATGTCATGGGAGCGATTGAGGCTCCAGGTTAGTAAAATGTCAAGTTGCCTCAAGGGTTGATCAGTTGAAAGGGTTGGTTGGATCCTAAAGATTTTGTAACATGTGTAGAAGGTCAGGTTGGTTGTGTTTTGTCGGTTCCACTTCCTTAACTATACATGGGGAGTTGAATCAGATCATAGTAGCCTCTCATCACATGTTTACCTCGATGGACCAATTAACTTGGGTAAATGTAGGAGGAGGGTGTTACACTCCTCTTTTTAGAAACAACACATCTGTACCAAGTTACTAAAGATAGAAAGAAACTTCATTAATATTTTGCACAAAATTTTAGTTTATAGAGGAATCACACATTTCCATCTAGTTTGTTATGTGATTAAACATGGCTGCCAACATTACCAACCATTTTGAGAGGTCTAACTAGTCATTGCATTCATTACCTCAATAATACCTTGATCTTTCCAATGACATTGTATTCAAAATGCAATAATAACATTCTTCTTCCTAATATTGAAAAAAATGCTTTTGAAAATGTTAGCTTCTAGGGTTTCTCAGTAGTGAAAGATAGTGTAAGAAACCGATAATTTATAGATTGTTTCCCTAACACCCAATTACTTTAAAATCATTTTGTTCCACGACCTTCAAATATTATCACTACAAGTGATTTCCACGCTAACAAACCAATAATGGATTTCTACAAGTAACTCCAATAATGGAAATATCAATAGGATGGTGGTAAGTTGAACTCTTCCTACTAATGCCAAAACATGAACTTATATACCTTGTTTTTCATCTCACCAACATAAAAAAAATTGCATGATTCTCAATCTTCCAACACCTTGTGAGCATTCATTGCCTAGTAAAAAAAGGCATTCTACCTCCAAGTTTCCATTATTTCCTACTATCTAACGAAAATGCCCATAATAATTAAGGGTTGACTTTTCTAGAAACAAGCCAATAATTTGTAACTATGTGAAGTCCAAAGATCAAGATTCATTTTCTTACTTAGACACTAAGCAAGAGTGCATTCAAGGTTCGAGTTTCTTATTCACTAAGAGATGGATATGAAAATATAGTGATTGAACATACATGAAATTATTATGTCCATGTTCCCTCTGCCAAACTTAAGATGTGTAGAACCTTCAACCCAATGTCTCCTTATCATTTATGGACCATTCCAAAATTGGCTTTCTATTATGACTTTGTATTTTTTACATGGATTGAGTCTCACGTAGTCTCTTTACCCATCATTCATCTCCATATCTCATCAATCCCTCAGAGAAAAATTTATCTACTAATCCTTAATGTCCATGACCTTTCACTTCAACTTTTAAGGAGAAATCAATTCATTCTGCATTGCCCTCAGTGAGACAATGAAGAGGTAATTCTTGTAAGCCTCCACATCCCCTCCTACGAAAGAGCATGAATATCATATAAATGGATGATTTGGAATGGTACTTTTAGTATACTTTGTGAAAACTTAAAATTCATAGGGATCTTCTTTGTGGTCAAGTGGGAGGATAAGCACAATAGTAATTTCATTGACACTAATACCTCATGCCCATAACTAAGTCAACCTTTGTCGCCTATTGTAAAACTAATTGCACCTATGGACTCTAAATAGCCATAGGAATGTTGTATCATCAGAATGACCATTGTTCTACATGTAATAACCATGCCTCTATACCACAACTAATGCCTCCTCATAGTTTATCTCCCCAATGATTTCTTTCTTCTATGTCTATCATTTCTCCAAGGGAGAAACCTACAATTAGGTCCCATGTTTGGAAAGTGCAATTTTAATTTTGTTATAGTAATAATGTAGTCACCAAGAACCACAACAACACACAAATTCTATTCTTTACTAGAACTCAAAAACTAAAAGCCAATAATCCACAAACCTCTCTCACGAGAAATATTTGGCATTACTACATACATGCTCTTATACCATGTCTAAAAACCCTTGGAATACAAGAGCAAAGAGATATACAATTTGGAAACATAGATAAAAATATGCATTAATATGATAACATATGGATATAAAGAGAATGAAAAGAGACATTAATTAAGCTAATATTCTTGGTAGGTAGAAATAATAATGTGCTCATGAAAGGCTTCCTATTTGACTCATTCTCCCTAATTTTTTTGTTCTCTACTAGAGTTCAAAAACTACAATCCATAGTCCTACATAATGAGAAATATTTGGCATTAGTGTATTCATGGCTCCTATATCATGTTAGAAACCACCTAATATGCACAAGCAAAGACACGTATAAGTTGGAAACATAAATAAATATATACATCTATGTGATGAACACATGGATATAAGATAATGAGAGGAGATGTTATTTAACATAATACTCCTTGTAGGTACAAATAACAAAGTGTTTGTGAAAAGCTTCCCATCTCACTCATTATTTTTATTTTATGAAATCTCTCTTTCGAAAAGAAAATCATGATAATTCCACTTGCACTTCCTAGTATTTAACCAATGATACTTGATATAAACCTATCAATGCTATTAACCTACAAAATTATTTTTAATAGGGGCTATTCAAGTTTCACTCTATAGTCAAAATCCATTACTCATGCATTTGTTGAACAAATTTCATGATATTTGCTAAACTTTAAATATATATCTACATACACACATGTATTAATATAAATTTAATGAAAATACAAACCATTTCATACAATATTTGAAATTATAATTCTATATTATATTTGATGAGTGTAAGCCATTGATTTTAAATTTATTTATAGGATTTAGATTAACTATGAGATACTAAAATATGAACTCAATAGTATATATAAAATTTGTTAAGACTGCCGCTTTGACCAATGGTTGAGCATATTAAAATTTGTGACCATTTATCAAACATGCATGTCTAGTGATTAATGATTTTGCATAACAATTGGGGCATTCCTTCATTTTATTTACAAATGTTCTTTTATGCTAAATAAAGACATATAAATTCTAAGTCCACCGTTTTAGTCACAAGTATGTCCTTTTTGTTGTGGCTGCCACATATTTGCATGTTCCACTAAATACACCACCTTTGTGAGTTTGAAGAATTGAAAATTGATTATGCATTGAACTACCTAGTATGGTGCCTCAATAGTGCCAATAGAAGCAAATTCATTGAATTCTTACTTAGCATACCAAAAAAAACCGATAGAAAAAAATTTGCTCGAATGAGATGACATAAAATATAAACATGCATCTACATATTTCTTGCATCCTCTTGAAATATGGATGAAAGGGACATTCAATAAGATATTAGGTAGATTTGTTACTTACACTACTACAAGTATTCCTTGAATATTTTTTTTGTGTCAAGGACCTTCTAGAGAAGATGACCCTTAATTAGGGTTGGAAACTCCTGTAGAACCATGGAATCGAGTTCCAAATTAGTGGTAGTCCCCTCCAATTATTTTATCATGCTCACAAAGTCTAAGTCTATGAGTTATGGATGAGACAATTTTTAAAATTGTCTTCCCCACAATGGACTCCCCTGGGGTTTAATCATAACTCCCATCCTTAGGGTTTAATTGTAGCAATAGTTGGATCTTATCCTTAGGGTTTTATTGCAGTAATATCTAATTATTATTTTGGGTGTTCTCTTGTATAAACTCATGTTATGTGAGTGAACACCACAAATGGAATGTGTTCCTCGTTCAACAACTTCACTTGATCCACTTCTCCACAAGCCTCCATTGTCATTTCTCTCTCCTCATGTCACTCTCAAATGTTTTTTTTAATGCAATGTGTGTTTGTGAGTTATATGTATTTTCCTTTGTTACATTTTAGGTATAATCCCTACCTATAAATAAATAGGCATTGTTGACCAACCATAAAACCTAGTTACTTCAAGTGTTGTGACCAAGAGAATGAATGCCCTTGTTCACAAGTAGAATTAATAAATACAATTATAATATATAAGTACATGATGAATTTTGAGTTTTACCTCTATTCCATAGTCACCCCATATGACTAATTAAATAAATCCTTACATAACAAATGCTACTCTTTATATTATCTTCTTTGTGCAATTTCCACTCACCATAATGTGAATGTTCTAAGCTTTACCATTTGGAATGACGCAAAGAGAAATATCTCATTGATCCAGATCTTGGGGAGAGGCCCCCAATATCTAAAAAATTGAAATTCCAGAAGAAAACATAGTAAACAAAACCACAAAGAAACCTTTTTTTTATTAAAATAGAGAATAATTGTAAAAACTACATTATGGTGGACCATCTATCCTTTTACAAAATGTGACTTGTTACATATAGCATTTTTTAGTTACAATACCATAGGTAAATTCCATGGGTGGGTAAATATCATGGGTGAATGAATACCACAGGTGGATTCCACTTACAATATCATGTGTAAATTCCATGGGTGGATAAATACCATGGGTGGATGAATACCATGGGTGAATTCCACTTACAATATCATGGGTAAATTCCATGGGTGGATAAATACCATGAGTGGATGCCACTTTCCATTTAGATCATTCCCCCCTCCTTAGGAAGAAATGGTCCTGATTGCGTGAAGTTCCCTCCTAATTAGACTTTGCTGAATAAAGAACCACTAAAGAGAAGGATTTTGAGTGGTTATCCCATAACCGTGATGAATGTAGATCTGAGGATAGAGATACCCCGTAATTCTTGTGACCAACTATGATACCGATAGTGTGCGACCTAGAAATGGACTTCTTTGAAGTGTGGGTTTGTGGATGACCCATAGCCATGACAAACGAAGATCTGAGGATAGAGATACCTTGTAATGCTCGTGACCAATTGTGATACGAAAACTGTACGACCTAGAAAATGGACTTCAATGACAAGGGTTTTATGTGGTTGATCCATAACCTTGGGTTTATGGGTGACCCATAACTGTGACGCTTATCAGTCTGCTTGGTAAAAGCATGGTGTCTTCTTTGGCAGATTCTCGTATCCAACGAGATGTTGTAAAGGCTTCCTTCACATTATAGACTGCTTGTTGCAAATTTGTTGATAACTTCTAATATAGGTGATGAAATCAAATTTTGTCAAAGACCCATTTAAGGTATTGTAAATATTTTTCCATTGATATAAGAAAAATGAACTTTGATGACCTATGGAGTGAGAAAATAATTCCAGAAACTCATGGTATGCATAACCGCGCAACGTTCTAGACATGTGTAACTTCAATTGATCATATATCTCAAACTAGGAAACAAAATCAAATACCATAAAAAACCCATTTGAGCTAACAGAAAAATAATTAAAAATGAGATATTTTCACCTTCTGTAATTTTATTTGGACGTTGTAGAAATTGCATCAAGTTTGTTGCAAAACTTTGAAACTGAAATATGCTTCAAATCCTCATTCTCGTGGAGTCGTAACTTAAATCTGATACCACTGATCTGGATCTTGGAGGTAGGCCCCTGAGGTCTAAAATTTGAAATAACAGAAGAAAAGAAGAGAACACACGATAAACAAAACCACAAACATTTTTTTATTAAATTAGAGAATAGTTGTAAAACTACATTGTGGGGGACAATCTGTCCTTTTACAAAATTCAACTTGTTACTTATAATCTTTTTTAGTTACAATACCATAGGTAAATTCCATGGGTGGATAAATACCATGGGAGAATGAATACCATGGGGGAATGCCACTTACAATACCATGGGTAAATTCAATGGGTGGATAAATACCATAGGTGGATGCCACTTACAATACCATGGGTAAATTCTATGGGTGGATAAATACCATGGTTGGATAAATATGATGGGTGGATTCACTTTCTATTCGATTCACTCATAAAAAATAGAGTGGTAAAGTTTACTTACCACCATAAGAACCTACTAATGTTGTAGCTAGTGAATTTTTCAATAGAAAGGCTTGTTTAATGAAGTCTATATGCATTGAGCACAAATTACTTACACCCTAATCACTATGATAAAGGGAATAATTTTAAAATGTTATTCCCAACAAGGATGTCATAGGGCTTTCTATCATGCAGGTGTGCATCCATTCTTGCATATTCATGCACATTAAGCATGGATAACAACCCACATAGGTATGGGCAATAGAGGCATGATTAAAGGAAATAGAAGTGGGGCCAATGTAGGCATCAATCACAAAGGTAAGGTAGCTATAACACGATGGTTTGACGCAGAGTCCACCTATATAGACACAACCACTAATGGAATCTGGTTTTTCCCACTGAATGCACATCTACTAGTATGCTAGAATTATAGAAACTAAAAACTAACATATATAATGAGGCAATTAAGAGGAATTTCTAGGAGACAAAATAAGAGACAACATCAAATTTCCATTTTTTTAATTCACATACATAACAAATTTATCTTAAAATCAAAGCATAATTCTATCATGTGTCATCCCTAAGCATTTGCGCCATTTGTTTCAAAACAAACTCAAACATTTGTTTTATTCTCCTCTATTCCTATCTCCTTTTCTAGATTCACAAGCTCATTCTTGTTTAAGTCTCTCTATTTCTTCTTATTTCACTACATACTTTCCTTTTCCCTTGTCCACTCCATGACCTTGAATGATGGTTGAAATGATGAACCATCATAATGGTTCAACTCCCTCTATTGTTTCCCAATCCAACCATTAGTCCTTCAAATGTTGATAGTCATGGTGGTTCAACTCCCCATCCAATCATCATTTCATCATTTGATTCTATAATTAATGCTTATTTGTCCCATTGCCTAGATGATCATTATTTCTTCATACAGGTAGTCCACCAATTCACCATGAACCCCTTCAGAGACGTGGAATTATTAGAGTTACAACATATAAACAACATCGAGCTTACAACAACATAACCATAAGGTGGTGTTCAATCAATGATGTCACAACAATGGTGTCACGAAAATGTAATAACCGGGAAATGTTGCAACAATGGTGTCACAATAATTCAACAACAATATAGTGTTGAAGTGCCAATGTTGCAACAATGTAATAGTAAGATAGTGTCACAACACAATTATTTCATGTCCTAAGCTGCTAACTAAAATTAGTCAATGTGGATTTCTTTTGGTCAAGGATGCTCTTACATTTGACACCCATAATAAGAAAAAAATGAGTTTAGAGCTCATATGGAGGTGGTTCTAATGATTCCATAAGAGAAAGGCCTTTGTAGGCATCCTAACTCTTTTTTAGAGACCCATCATGTATCCTCAAAACCTATGTTCCACCAATTAACAAAATACTCATAATACTCCTTGTTTGAGTGCTCATGTTGACCCTCTTCACTTGGACCTACTCTAATTCTCTAACTGGGTTTATGGGAAATTGTTTCTTCCACTCATCTAGGGTACCTCATTCATCATCCCTTTCTCCTTTGTGAAACTCATACAAGTTAGCAACATTGAATATTGTGGAAATGTCAAATTCATCCAACAACTCCAACTTGTAAGAATTATTAGAAATCCTCTTCAAGATTCTGCATAGTTTAATTTATTGTATTTGAGTTTACTAGATGTACCTCTAGGAAATAATTCCTTCCTTAAATGTGCCATCACCTGTTCTCATTGTTCAAAAGCCTTTCTTCTTCTTCATATACCTACCTCTTTATTATATCTGACATTGCTCGGTTGTAGTTTTTGTTTGACTTTCTTGTGCATTTATTGCATGTCCTCTATAATTTCACTTACATCGACACTAGTTTTATCTTCTACATTTGCAACTCAACCAAATCCACAACTCCCCTTGAAAATCTTCCTTAAACAATATGAAATGGAGTCTTTCGAAAAAGCTTATTGGTTGAACCATTATAAGTGAATTTAGCTTGTGCCAAAACCAAATTCCATTATCCTTGTTTTTCTCCACTCAAACTCCTCAACAAGTTCCCAAGATTTTGGTTAACCACCTTGGTTTTTCCATATGGTTATGCATGGTATGTAGAATTATACAACAACTTGGAACCCATTTTCCTACAAAACAACCTCCAAAAATGTCTAAGGAATCTAGTATCTTTGTCAGAATTACTACTCCTTGGTAGTACATGTAATGCCACAATTTATCATAAGAACAAGACAACCACTTTAGTAGCATCATTGGTTTCTTGCATGGTATGAAATGTTTTGTCTTCAAACAATTATCTACTACAAGCATCATAAAATCCAAAAACAAAGTACATACTTACATTGTACTAAAGCCTCCCTAGTACCGACATTGTAGTATAAAATAATGTGTTTTAAATCCTTCCTTTCACTAACTGACAAATCTTACAACACCACAAATTACTTGACATCCTTGTTGATGATGGGCCAAAATTATTTCTCCTTCACTAACATTGTGGTCTTTTCAAAATCAAAATGTCTTCCCAAACCTCCACTATGTAGTTTTTTTCACAAGATTTAGGCATAATGAACTTCAGGAAAGACACAAACTTTGATTCTTAAAAAAGAATCCTTCTTGGATGTGAAAATAAAAATATGGAGTCCTATAAATAATCCAAGGTTCCTTGCATGCCATCAAGAATTCTGCAAAATTTTCATCCTCTTCATCAAACTCCTTCATACATTCCAAGCTCAAAACTTCAATTGACAAATATTCAAAATCATTATCCTTTCACTTAATGCACCTGCAACATGATTTGATTTTCTAGACCTGTGTTTCAAAACAACATGTAACTTTGGAAAAATTATATCCATTTGAAATGCTTCCAATTAATCTTATATTGATTGATAATGTATTACAATGCCTCATGATCAGTAAATAAGACAAATTCATTCAATAGCAAGTAATGTCACTATTTCTTCAAATCTTGTACAATAGCAAATAACTCCTAATCATAAATAGAGTGCTTGTTATTAGAATCATTTAGCTTCTTGCTAAAGAATGCAATTGATCTTCTTTCTTGACTCAAAACTACTTTAATTATCGAACCACTCGCTTTATAGTCCACTTTAAACACCTTATTGAAATATGGAAACACCAAAACAAGCTATCTGATTACCTTTATCTTCAAGTTATTAAATGATTTCATGGATCCTGTTGTCCATTGAAAATTTCCTTTCTTCATACAATGTGTAAGTGGTGCACAAATCTCATTGGAATTTTGGATAAATTTCCTATAGAAGCTTGCTAAACCGTGAAAATTTATCAAATCAAAGATACATTTGGGTGTTGGTAAACCCAAAATGGCCTTTACCTATTTGAGATCCATCTTGAAGCATTCTTTCGAAGTTATAAATCCGATGTACACAAACTCCTCCTTCAAGAATGTGCACTCTTAAAAATTTATTAGAAGTTTTACTTCCCTCAATTGTTGTAACACCTTTCTCACGTGCTCTAAGTGTTCTTCTTTGGTCTTATTGAAGATCAAAATATCATCCAAGTATACAACAAAAAGCATCCCAAAAATGGTTTCAATATTTCATTCATAAGTCTCACGAATGTACTAGGATCATTTGTTAACCCGGAGGACATCGCCAACCATTCAAACAATCTATCCTTAGTATTGAAAATCATCTTCCATTCATCAACTTCCCTTAATGACTCTAATGATATCCACAATTTAAACAATTTTTTGGAAAGTAATTGGCTCCACTCAAATAATCCATGAGGTCATCCATCCTAGGAAAGTGAAATCTATACTTAATAGTTATCTTATTGAGTGGCCATGAATTTGTACACATTCCCCATTCACCTCCTTTCTTGGATGGCAACACTATTGGTACAATACATGGACTTAAACTCTCTTTAATTACTCCTCTGTCAAGCAAATCTATTCACTTCTTCACTTTCGGTTGGAGTTGCCTGATAAGGAGATTTGTTAGGTAGAATTGACCCTAGTATCAATTCAATCTAGTGTGTTATACTTCTCATGGGAAGTAATCCTACTAGAAAGTTATCAACACCAATCTACTAAATTTCCTTCAACAAAGGTTGAATTTATAGAGTTCCTTTTCCCACCTTATTGGACTTGTTTTAGAATTATGGCCATACAAAAATTAACCTTTTTCTAATCCTTCCAAAAATCCTTTGCTAAACACAATGTAAAAGGTTGCTACTACTTCCTGCTACTATCATTGTACTTTCCAACATTGGTTCCAACTTGTGCCATTGCCTAGCCTTTGTGAATTCACAACTATTTTTCCTACCACCCTTGAAAACATTCCTATCAAATAACCATGGTCTTCTAAGTAGTATATGGTGTGCATCCATCTCTACTACATCACATAAGACCTATTCATTGAAGTTTCTAATCTAGAAGTTTAACAAGCACTAATCCATGATAGTCACTTGTTGTCCCAATTGTAACCATGAAACCCACTATGGATTGGGATGTGGAATATATTTTAACTTTAAATTCTCTATGACTTCTATGGATACCAAATTTTCTATTCTTCCACCATCTATTACCAAATTATAACATTTTCCATTAACCTTCCATTTAATATTCATAACCTTCATTCTATGTTTCAGTTCTTCTACTATCTTCTTTTTAGGTGTAAGAAACACCCTATGAAACATTAAATTCTCACCTTGTTCCCGCTAAAGGACCATTGCACATTCATTAGTGATGAATGTCTCAGATACCAGTGCGACCAATATTTGGGATTCGCCTCTTCTTCCTGCATTATGCTTTTCTAAACATTCATATGCCTTATGCCCCATTTACTCCACATCTATAGAAAGTAATGATGTACTTACCTTTTCATCTTCTGAATCTTATGCCTATTCCAATGCCATTTCCTCATTTATTTCCTCAGGTATTGTTGGATTCATTTTTCTTTCCATTTCGTATCATAGTAAGTGTTTTTCCTTTGCCTTCATATCCTTTTCCCAAAAAAGTATATTGTTCCTTTCGACCATTCTTCTATTCCACCTTTAAGACAACTAAGTAGGCTTAATCCACATTTTGAAAGAAATATGTGCTAATCATATATTTAATTTGATACTTTAATCCATTCACATATCTCACAATGCTTTGATATTCTAGTTCTTCAATCCTTAATTTAAGTGATGTCTTAAATAATTCCTCAATGTACTCCTAGAAAGTCAACTCATTTTGGGTTATGTTTTGTACTTGCTTACAAATATTCCATTGGAAATAAGTAGGTATGAATTTCTCCTTGATTTTTCTCACCATATTCCTTTAGGTTCTAATCTTCTCTTGTCAATTGTTTACCCTATCCTTCTGCAACATATCCCACCAAATTGAAAAATGATCCTTTAACTTTGTCATGGAAATCTGAACACAGTTGGGAGCATGAACATTCTCGTACTCTAAGTACCTTTCAATCTCCCCTATCAAATCAATGAGAGTCTCAGCCTTCATATTATATCATAACATGAAACTTCCACCTTTGTGCTACCTCTATCTTTCATAAAGGATATTAAATGTATTATTGGGTCCACTTCTTCAATATTTCCTTCTTCTTCAATTTCATATCTCGACTCTGAATCTGCTTCAACATCCCCAAGTATTTTATTTTTACAATATTCTATTATTCTCTTGAATTCTCCCAGTTCTCAATTTTTGACACCTTCTTGTGTTGCTCCTTCTTTACGGGGTGGCATTCCTATATGTTGTTTAGTGGCCCTCAACCTGAAAAACATTCATTCGCCTTATTTGAGCTTGGGTTCTCATAACTTGCCATTGATAATTGCATTGAACAACTCCTCACGGGTTCAATCAAAACCACACACTATAGAAGCACTAACAAAGAACCAATCTTAGGAGCTTAAAAGAGCTCTGATACCACCTAACACAAAGACCACCTACAACCTATACACTAACATTACAATATTTCAATCCCTATACAATATTTGGATATCTACCCATATAACACATAATTACTTGTATGTTGGCACAAAAATAATTAAAAACTAACACATACAATGAGGAAATTGAGAAAATTTCACATGAGACAAGATAAGCGACAACAACAAATTTCCAATTTTTTTATTTACAAAAATAATTTTTTTATCTTGCAATTAGAATATGATTCGATTTTGCACTATGCCCCAACATACATACCATTTTTTTCATTCCATACTCATATGGTTGTTTTCTTCTCTTTTGTTCTAGCTTCCTTTTCCAGCTTCACAAGCTCCTTCATGTTTCAATCTTTCTAGCTTTTCTTGTTTCGCTACTTCCTCTCTTTTTATCTTGTCTACTCCATGACCTCAAATTGCGGTTGAAAAGTTGAACTATTGTAGTGGTTTGGGTGTTTCCTAATGTAAACATCATTCCTTCATATGTTGAACAATTATGGTAATTTGACTCCTTGACCAATCACTGTTTCTTCTTCCGTTTCCCTGACTAATCATTGCTTCTTTGTCTGGTTCCCTATTTGGTCATAACTTCTTTACATAGGTAGTCCACTAATTCATCATCAACCCATTTAGATGTTGAATTTTCCATGACATATGAGAATTTGGTTTGGGTCTTAAAATCTCTGACACAAACAAACTCAAATGCAAAAACACTTCTGCTTTGCACAAAATAATAACACACATTAATGAATATTCAAGTAGTACACATGACAATTTTTAACTTTTCAAGCCCACTACATGTTATATTACAAAGTAGCATACAACAATCTTAGGGCTCTTGTACTAGGGATCTTGGCCCTTACATACAACCCCGATACAAGGAAACAACTAGAGCTTAGTGTCAGTCACATTGACAACCAATCTACCCTGAAAAAGACACACTTGACCTACTTGTTGATGTGGCTCCCGACAACCCTTTCAGTTCACATGTCCTAAACACATCTAGAAGGTCCTCTTGCCTCCCAAATGCTAATCACTCCAACTAGCCATTACCAATGAACACAACTCCTTTTCTGTCACTTAACGTTTGCCTTTTGATTCTCCCACTAGCAACCTTCTAGATCCATTAAGAAGTCCGCACATTGGGTCTTCTGGATCTACCCTTTCTTCACTCAATTTTGGCTCATCAATCTGCAACTTTTGAACTAGGGCTCCATAGATCTGCCTTTTAATAATACATGGCTCCTTTCATGAACTTGTACTTGAGGTCTGCGTCCTGCACTATGAAAAACCATCGTTCACAATTCCATTTTTGAACAATGCTCCCATCTTGCAGATCTACCCACTTGTCCACTTTCTTATCACTTTAGAGAGTTGATCCTAGGGCCAATAAATTTTCCCTACCTCTCTGACACACAACCTCTTATGTCACTATTCTTAGGGCCACTAAATCTGTCCACACATAGTCACTACTTGACTCATCTAGGCTCCTCCAACCAACCCTCTTATCTCTCATTTGTCAACACTAAACCAAAGAAATTGGGAACATATATCACTGTTGTTTAACCCTTGACCAAATCCTCTAAACCAACACTTCCTCGTAGAATAATTAGTCCTCCACTTTGGCATCTTCCCATGGCAGTTGCGACCTCTTGTAACACTTTTACATCTGCACAATACAGGACTTAGGGGACATATATGAGGCTGATTTTGTACATTGAAATCAGCCCTTACTAGGGCATAAAAAACAATGTTCAAACACTTGAACACTACCTTGAATCTTCCCTCTTCTTAACAACTTATGACAACCCTACTACCATACACAGTGCACCCTACCTCTATATGCTTGCATCCACTATTGGGATAAACTTAAGGTTTAATCCACAATGACTATACATGTATTGAGAAGACCATAACCGGGGCTTCAAGATTTGTTGTCTTAAATAATTTAGAACCAACTCTTTTCCATACAAACTTCACCATCATGAAGCATGCAACTTTGCCTTCTTAGATCCTTCATCATGGCTCCAAGAATCCATAGATATGGCCATGATCTTTGACTGAAAACTAGGTTGAGTACATAGATCTCTGCAACCTCCCTCTGCTAGGGTTACCTCAGTCACCCTTGAGCCTTGGTCACATCAACGTTGCCCTTAAATCTTAGCTCTATTCCTTTAGAAGTCGCAACCTCCTTTCTGCAATAGGTCAGGCCTTGCGACCCTCTAAAATTAGGCCTTACGACCCTCTAGATAACCTATAGTAGTGTCTTGGCCGTCTTCTCCAGATCTGAATTGATGCGGTTTGTTCATGCTTAGATTTGTGCCGGGATTCTTCCACGAGCATACCTTTTAACTCGGCTAATCCAACACTTAAGAAAAAGAACAAAAATGGTCCTCCTTTTCTATCTGATTCCACTCCTCTATATGTTTGCGACACTCTTGTGCTTGCTCCCTTATGGTGATTACGACCTCCTTAGTAGCCCTTCTTGACCTTCAAGCTTGACCTCCACTTAGGGCTACACATTGTGGCCAACTTCCACAATCAAATGAGCTCTTCACTTGATAATCTAGCCTTCCCTAGGCCTCTTTAAATAGTTCTTCCTTCGGCCTCTTAAGAACCCTCTAAATATTAGGGGTTTTGTCCACTTAGACCTTAGGAAATATTAATTTTCCTTTTAGTTCGTTTTTTGGATTTTAAATCCCTTCTTGGGTCTAAAACCCCTCCACTTGGATTCTTTGCCCACAAAGCCTTTTTGTGACCAAACTTCACAACCCAACTCCTAGGCTTGTGGAGTACCTCCTATGCTACACAATTCAACATAAGACACATGGAACTGTTGCAAGTCACGATCCACAATATTCAACAAAGTTGTAGCACATAAATATCATTGAGTTTGTAGAGACATAACCATAGGGTGATGTTGCACCAACAATGTCACAACAAAGTAATAACAAGGTGGTGTTCTACCAATCATATCGTAGCAACTTAACGATGAAGTGATGTCACAACAATGTAATAGTAGTATAGTGTTGCAACAACACAACTACAACACGATGTTACAACAAACTTATTTCATTTTCTAAGCTACTAACTAAAATAAGTTGATGCATAGTACTTTTGGACCATTGAGACAACTATCATGAACACTGATGGTATTATTGGCATTTGCATTATGGGTTGAAAGGAGTATCAATGACAATTGTTGTTAATCTAGATTTTTGTGGTTTATACCTATTTTGGAGACATGCATTAGTTGCAATGGCACAATATTCCCTTCATATGCCCTCATTCTTCTAGGGGTGTACTTGTTCCATATTAAACATAATTATTGAAGCAATTATATTCAAGGCTTCAATATCTATAATGGATTTTCCTTGATAGAAATGCCAATGTCTTCACTTTCTATGTACTTCATTTACACACTCCAACTTATCCCTATACCTTTCATCTATGTATTGTAAGTTTTTACTAGCTAAGACTCTTTTTATTTAAGGGTGAATTTCCTTTTTTTTAAGTAATTTTGTTTATTGTTGGTGTTTGTAATGATAGTAACTTGTGAAGTTAGTTAGTTAGTTTTTTTTTTTACAAAGTTTTTTTCCTAATCATACTATATTAGTATTTAGTTGTAAATAGCTCTTGAGATAGTTTTTTTTAGGGAAACTAAATTTAATATTATAAAACTTGATTATGCATTTACTTTATTGTAACCCAATTTCCCTGTAAATTATGAATCTAATTATTATTTTATATTTTTCAATAACTATATTTTTTTGATAAATAGTTCCCCAATCTCAAAATAAAATATCAAAACTTCATTAATATTCTTTTTAACCACTATACCCACTCATAATAAAATCAAACTAGTATATCCCTTTTTAACTATTATAATCACTCAAAATGAAACTACAAAAGCACAAATCTGCCTAGATTATTCTGCATGTTGTATACTGGTGCGCCGCCCAATTCAGCTATAAAAGCAGAAAAGCACAAAACGCGCACCAATTCAGCTAGAAAAGCACAAAAGTGCTTGGATTGCTCTGACTTTTGTATACCGCCCGTTTAAGCTGCAAAAGCACAAAAGCACAAAACCGCTTGTATTCCTGTGAATTTTGCATACCGCCTAATCTTTTCTAGAAGCCTTCAGATGCGGTTCAATGACGGTGGATTTGAAGATGAAACACATTTTTTAAAAGCGGACTTGAAGTGAGGTTGTTACCGTTTGAAAGTGGTGGTATAAAACATTTTTGGAGTGCAGACATTGTTATTGGTAGCTGTTTCTTCTCGTCTTCTTCTTTATTCTGCAATATATTGGCTTCCTTTTGTCATTGTTTGTTTAGTCCACCGCATGGCCATGCATTTTCGTGTTTTTTTCCTATTTGCGGTTGATCTGTTGTTCTTGATTTTATGTGTTTGTGGTTGATCTGCTATTCTTGATTTATGTTTTTGTGTGCATCTGCATTGTTTCTCAGCCGATTTTATTTTGTTGCTGTATTTAAAGAAGAAGATGAACGGGATGGAAATGAAACTCAGGATTTCATATTTTTCTTGGAAGAATGGTCACTGAATGTAGAAGAAGGTATGTTTATTTCTGGCTTATGTATTTTTTGTTAGATAGATATTTACATAGTAACAAGTTACCTGTTAAATGGTTATACAAACAGCGCAGAGGGTTTTTCCGTTGTCCTGATTTTGGGAGAGCTTAACAGATTTTTATTATTTCCGTGTCAGGTAAATTACAGGGTATTTTATGTCCAGGAGAAAGTTTATTGGCATTTCAATGGAGAGACCCATTCACAGACTTCTGAACTCACGCACTGCTTCGGGTAGGTCGCCTGATTATCCAGGTTTCGGCTCCGTCAATTTTTTTAGGGGTTTATACACTCAAATCAATTTGACTATCTTCGCCCACTGGTTTGTTTTTTAATACATTTTATCCAGTTTCGACCATAATTTTTTTTCTCTGCAACGCATTTTCGGCGCAATCTCTGAGGTCACTTTCTCTCGCAGTCTTTATTACCTTCTGCTATTTTATCTGTCTGAGGTGCGATTTATTTATTTGATGTGGACGTCGAGTCGGCCTGTCTGCGTTCATTAATGGCCGTATAGCATGGGATTTATTGGTCCCCTGGGGAGTTGTTCTAGTTGGTGCACCGGTACGTAATCAATCTCAACGCTCGCGTCCGGCACAGGTACGGACAGAGTCTATCAATTCTGCCATTTCTCTGTCAAAATTAGTATAACACTCAACTTTATCTCAATAATTTACATTTAGAGTGTAAGGAAAAATAGCAGGGAACCAATCGACTAGAGCTGACCCGTAATAATGGTGCCAGCCGTTTGTTAAATTGTTTGTATGGGTTTTAAACTTTCATTTTATACTGGTAAAGTTTGAGATGATCTTTCTTGAAAAATGAATTAAATTAAACATATGGGATATTTTGGTATTTACAAATGAAAGAAGTCTCGTGCTTTATATTTATAAATATTAATTTGGGGAAAATGATTAAAAAATAAATTGTGAAAGATTAGTTTGATTTATAGTTGTTGCTTTTATTATTATAATATAATGTTAATAAATTATATGGAATATTTATTATTTTTTGTATGTAAAATTTATTTTTTTTTTCTAATGGTTATTTTTTAATTAATAATTAGATACATATAATATTTTTAGATAATTGTAAAATTAATATTTTCTTTATTTATATATATAATATATGTATATATATATTAATAGTAAAATCACTATTAAAAACATCTTTAAGGATTAAGTGGTTATTTGATATTGGACATTTGGCTAATTCTATGTTGATAAGTGCTTGATTTGAATCTCTTGGGTGAGGTGTATTAGTCTATGTTGATTACTATAGTATCATCAAGTGTTAGGAAGCATCTTTTGGTTTCTCAATGAAGTTTCTCTTTTGAGAAAAATACATTATAAATTCAAACATTAAAATTTATACATAGAAATGTAGATAATATATTGATGTGTGATTTAGGTTGAGAGTTATTGTTGAACTAGTATTTAGAGAGATCATGCCTATAAATCTAGGTTAATTGTGAGTCATTTTATATGTCACAAGATGCTAACAAAAGTTGCATATTGTATAGTTAATAGAACTTAAGGTTATTAATGCTAGCTCTTGATTTTATTTTTTATTTTTTTGAAAATATATATGTATATTAACTACATAGTTTCACTTAACTAACATTGAAGTGAGAAGTCATTTTATCTTTGGCCACAATTATATTTGGTTAGCTTATAAAATCACATGACCTTTAGAGGGGTCAAAAGTCATTTAATCTTTGGCCACAACTATTTTATCTCGCTTATAAAATAGCACCACCTTTAAAGGGCCAATATGTACTTCATGAATCAAACCTTTGTGCCCTAGATATTACTAGTCCCACTTGACCAACCATACAAGGTTTCATTGAGACTAATCATAACTTAAACTTAACAAATAAAATTGTAACCGAGTACATCAATGAAACTTAATCAAAACTAACTTTCTTATTAAGTTGATTCATTTTTTATAATTAGATATATCCGTGAAAAAATTCTATTTAAACATATATAGTCTAGTTTAACATGGTACTTGCTAAAATATTATCAACTTATAGAACAAAAGTATAATAGTTTAGTAATTTTAGACAATCATGTAAATGCCGTGATGACAAATAGCCATATATATTATAGAGTTAGATAATAGATTTATAAATGGCATGACCACAAATAACCATAGAATATATATGATATTACATCTTTTCTTAATATAGGTGAGGTTAGCTAGCTAAAACCTTGTTTACATTGTTGAAACCCATGTTGAAATCCCATAAAAAAAATGTAGTTTGTATTGTGGAAGTTTATAGTAATGTTAAATTTAAGTATCAAGTTAGAAAAGAAAATAAGTATAATGAATAACTCAACAATGGTGTGTTTAGTTGGGCTATCATGGACCAATTAGATGTGGTGGGACTAACAATCAAGTAGGAGAGATTTATGAGGCCCTTATGTATTGGAAGTTTGAAGTTTGAGTAGCAACATGAGTAAGGCTATGAGTATTTACTAGGTATTGTAACAAATTTCCGTATGGTCTTCATTGTCTTTCACTATGAAAACATCAACAACAAGCCGAGAAGTGACAATCAATCTTGAAAATAAAAACTGAAAACATATTTGGGTAGATAGATTAGCTAGAGGAATTGAAAATTTGTCATAATTAAAACTTAAAATACTTCATTCTAAATGCTATTCTTAAATATGCATTAAATACAAATTAATATAACATAAGAAAGTTAACTTTTGTATTTTATATCTGCTCAACATATCAGTTATAAAAACTAAACATAAACATGAAAATTAAAAAATATAAAATAACCCAAAAAATAACTTTAACAAAATTTTCTTTTGAATTCCTATCCTTAATGGGTTTTTTTACCACCATTTTTAATTACATCTTTAATTAATTTAATTGGTTATTTTACCACCCTATCTAATGCAACAAGTGCTGCCCATACTTGTTAACTAATTAATACTATTAATACAAGTTAATTTAATTACAGTTAATTAGTACCACTAATATTCGTTAATTTAATTATTTGGATTCCTCTTGATGCAACGAGTGCTGCCCATGTTGTATCACATTAAATCGGTATCCAATAACATGACGGAATTCTGAACTCACGCATTACTTTTCATAGGTCCCCTGCTTATCCAGGTTTTGGCTCCGTTAATTTTTGGGGTGCTTATATGCTAAAATCAATTTTAACTGTCTTCGCCACATTTTTCCAGTTTTGCCCATAATTGTATCTCTAAAAAGGCAATTTCAGCCCAATATGTTCACCATTCTCTGTTCTTTTAAGAGAGTTTGAGCAATCTTCATTCCTTTCAGCCCAATATGTTCACCATTCTCTGCTCCCCTGTTCTTTTATCTGTCCGGTGTGCTGTTTGGTGAGTTTGCGGTTAAGGTGAAAATTAAAGAAATAAAGAGCAGAAAATATAGTTTAACCGTACATTCAATATTTATTTGATGTGAGTCGATGTGAGCGTAGAGATTCGGTCGTTCTAGTGCAACCTTAAATTGCCGATACATAATCAACGAGCCGAGCACAGGTATGGATAGAGTTTGGCAATTCTGCCATTTATATTTTTTTGAAGTTTCTTCTCTGCCAAAATTAATATGACGCTCCAACTTAGAGCACAGATACGGAAAGTTTGTCAATTCTGCATTTCTAATTTTTGGGGTTTTACTCTGTCAAAATTAACTTGAGGCTCCAAATTCATTTTAATAACTTACGGTGAGAGTGTTGAAAAGGAAAATCAGCACGGAACCAATACCTTGTTAGATTGTTATATTTCAGCCAGCATAGTGATTAATGGCACCAGCCTAGCGGATTAAACAATTTTGGTAGATCCTCTGGGTTTCACGTTTCATTTTATACCGGCTAGTTTGACATGAACTAGATGAACTATAGTTACTGTAATAACTTCAAGTGATTAAATAATTACAAAATTAATTAAATTAAACCCATAAAGGATGTTTCGTTTATATATATATATAAAATGAGTTATTTTAAATTATAAATTTGTTTCATCTTATGTCTTTGTTTAGATTATTCCACAGAGTTACTAATTCATTATGGTTAAAAAAGAAAAAAAGAAAAATCACTATAAATTTAAACATTACACTTTTACATAGAAAAATAGATAATTTATTGATATGTGGTTTAGGTTGTGAGTTATTGTTGAGCTAGTATTTAGTTTGATCATGCTTATGAATCCAGGTCAATTACTAGCCATTTTATATGTCACAAGATGCTAACAATGCTTGCATATTGTATAGTTAATATAACTTGAAGTTACCAATGCTAGCTCTTGATTTTTTTCTTTGTAGGAAATGTATATGTATATTAACTATTAGTTTCATCTAATCAACATTGACAGTAGAAGTCATTTGACTTGTAAAATCACATGACCTTTGAGGGGCCAACAAGTATTTGAGGAAGCAAACCTTTATACACGTGATATTACCACCCTCAGACCAACTATACAAACTTTCATTGACAAAATTATAACTTAACAAGTAAAATTTTGAATTAGTACATCAATCTTGACATATAAAACTAACTTCCTTGTAAGTTGATTTATTTTATTTATTTTTTAACAGAAACGGTTGAGTTTTATTTATAGGAAGAGGTTGGGCATGGCCAATCAACTTCGATTACAGTCATTTGAGAGATGCTAGCTTTTAGAGTCCTCCTATTTTAGCTTTGTATTAGAGCTTAGCTGTCGCTTTTGATTATTTTAGAATGTCTAAGTGATTCTTGATTTTCTATAGGATTCTGAGTTTCCTTTCATACATTTCCGCTTTCCTTTGGTAATTTGCATATTGCCTACCTTATAATAATTCTGGGATAAATATTTATCGCAAGCCTATACTTGCTAGCCCAATTAAAACTATATTGTTAAATAGCCTCGCCCTACAGCCAATAAGCTGGGCTATTCTTCCGTTCCCAACCCCACGTTAGGGATAACTTCCCTCCTTGTTCACCGTGCGATAACCGTAGATCTTCCCTTGCCTAGATTTGATGCTTATCGCGTCCTTTACTGTCCGGCTCTAAACTCCTCAGGAGCGCACGATATGGCCAGTTTTGTCCTGCCACGCATTGAGCCTTCTGGTACATCGCGTTGATTCATAAAAAACTGCCCAGCAGCCAAAAGTGGGGTGATGAAATTTGCTTACCACTCCTCGGGGCATCAACTCCCCACCATGATACTCGCGCGATGATCGTCAGATCTTCACCCCCCAAGATCCGACGCTTCTCGCATCCTATATTCTCCGACCCTTATCACCTCGGAAGCACGCAATTATAAGCGGTTTTGTCCCGCCATGTGTCGAGCCCTCAGGTATATCGCGTCCGAATGAGAAAAAACCACCCAGCAGCCATAAGTGGTGCGATGAAAACCGCAAACCATTCCCCACTCATTAACACCCCACTATGTTCCAAGCACGATAATTGTCAGATCTTCATCTGCCCAGATTCAACAATTTTCACGTCCCTCTCTATCCGACCCTTAGCACCTCTGAAGCACACAAAAAGGGCTCATCGCGTCCAAGAGAGGAACACTGCCCAACCTCCATAAGCGAAGCAATAAGATCACTTACCACTCCCCGTGTCAAAAAAGCACCCGGTCTCTGTTTGCCTTCTGTTCTGTGCCCTGGTTAACCCCATACCATCGATGGTCCATGCAGTAAACCATCCCACAATCCGATTCCCTGCACCAGAGCCTTGAATCTGCGTAATTCTTCTGCCGTCAAAGCGGAATTGGACAAAAGCATTGGGACTAAGGCCCACTGCCTTGTCTAACTTGTCCTTGTACCGCTCACCTGTTCTGTTAAGGAATTGGGTGCATTTCAACTTCTTCCTTCTTCGCCAGCATTCCTTGAGCTAGAAGAAGCCCTTTATTAGCCATCATGTTAGCTTCCTTGTTAAGAGTTCACAGGACATGGTAGAATGAGCAGAAAGTGAAATTTTGAGTAATCTTTCTTATTCTTTCAAGGGTCTTGTTTAGAGTAGAGCTACTGAGTTGGTCACCAGTATTAAGGGCTTTTATCAGAATTTCGGAGTCACTGAAGATTTGAAGATTTTCCATTCTGTTCCTCTGAGCCAGCTAACACGCTTTGAGCAGTCCGCGAATTTTGGCCTAGTTATTTGTGCTCTGTCGTAGACCCCAACTGAACCTATCCTTTTTGTTCCCATCTATGGAGTAAATTATTCCTCCCGCCCCTAATATCCCTGGGTTTCCTTTGGAGGCTCCATCGAAGAAAATCGTGACTTTGCCCTGATTTTTGCACCACTTTTTAAAGTCCTCATAATGTCGAAGCCGCCACTTTGGATTATGGCTAGGCAAGGAGATGTTATTTTTGATGCTAGCGCATCTCAGGGATTCACCTAGCTAGCTGAGTTCTTCAGGTAGTAGGGAGTTGTCATGCTTATAAGGTCTGTTTTCAAAAGTTTCCAGCAACAGAGCTTTGGCCTTGATTGACACTGAGTTGGTGGATTGAAGTATGTTGTTAAAGATGGCTTCATTCCTAGCCAACCAGATTCCCTAGTAGATGTATCTTGGGATTGCATTCCAGATTTTAGACTAGATTTTCTTTTCAAAGTGTGTGGATAGCTTTCTTTCCATGTTGCAAAGAGACTAAAAACTGATGTCTGCTCAGGGATTTGGGCGTTGAGCCCCATCATTGCTTGGTACTAGACTTCTTGGGAGAAGGGGCAGTTTATGAATAAGTGTTCAATCATTTCGTGAGCCTTGTAGCAGAGAGGGCATCTGTGGGGTCCTATGGTTCCTCTTTTCTCTAAATTATCTCCAGTGAGAGTCCTTCTATGCATGAGAGTCCAACAGAAGAAGTTGATTTTTGGGAGTCCAAATGGGTCCCAAACATGTTGTCAAAGCTTTGTAGTGTGGATTTGATGATGTTGTTCTTGTAGAGATGCAAAACCCAGCCTTGCTGAGTAAGCTCCTGTCTTCCCCTAGCCCCACTTGTCCTTCGACTGGAGATGCACAGGAGCCAAACCATTGAGTTTAGCAAGTAATTGATGGAGTTGAGGGAGCATCCAGTTGGGGGGATGTTGGAGGGCCCAATTACTCTAGTTTCCCGTTGTATCCCAAGTGCAGATGTTAGCAAGATTATGGATGCCTTTTTGAATGAGCCAGTAGTGCAGGTCTGCAATTTCCGATGCAAGATTTAGGAGTTGGAGGTCCATGATCTTGTCATCCCACAGTCTAATTCTTTTCCCATTTCCTAGGAATCCATAGAGCTGTTCTTTGAAAAACTTCCAGCCTTGGCTGCATAGCTTCCACAACGTGGTTCCTTTGTGGGAGGGTCCTTCTTCCATATTCCTTATTGAGAGTCTGTGTAGATATTTTTTAATTAGGACTTGCCTAACAGGGTGTCTTTGATTTGAGAAGATTTTCCAGAGGATCTTGCCTCCCATTGCCAAATTGGCAAACCCAGGATCTCTTACTTGTAGTCCACCTTCATATATTGGCCTTTTCACTACGTCCCAGTTTACTATATGAATTTTTTTTTTTGGTTCCCCTTTCCTCCTTGCCATAGAAAGTTTCGAATCAACTTTGCTAGCTGTTTAGTGATCATTTTTGGAGCTAATAGGAACGAGGCCTGGTATATAGGAAGGGATGAGAGAACTGACTTGATCAGAGTGAGCTTCCCTGTTGTGGTGAGCCACTGTCCTCCCCAAGAAGTCATTTTAGCCTTGATTCTGACGACAATTTCCATCCAATGAGGGGCCTTGCTGGTACCCAAGGTTAAAGGCAGGCCAAGGTACTTGAATTTTTCCCAGGAGACATAGCTGGAGAAGCCTAGGGCTTGGGCAATCCTAAGTATAGTTTGTTGGTCTACCGCCCAATCGTACACTGCACTTTTCCTCTTGTTGACCATTGCTCCGAAGACTCTGCTGAAGCTTTGGATTACTCCATTGAAGGCTCTTGCTATTTTAATGGAGGCTCTCGCCATAAGGAGGGAGTCATCGACGAGCAAGGCATGATTGATTAGGGTTGTTCCAGTTATGGCCCTGATGCCAGGAAGAGTCCCCTTGAGCTTCTCAGTTGTGAGTTTTCTGCTGAGAGAGTCTGCCATCAGAATATACAGGAAGGGGGACAGAGGGCAGCCTTGCTTGATTCCCCTCGAACCTTTGAAGTATTTTGCCGGTCTACCATTCACTAGGGGGGGTATCCAAGGTTCTCCAATGCATGCTTTAATCAATTTAACAAATTCAGGACAAAATCCAAAAGCAGAAAGAACTTGGAGGAGGAAAGAGTGCCTTATTCGGTCGAAGGCGTTCGCCATGTCCAGCTTGATGAGCATACCTTGCTCTTTGCATTGATTGCTGGAGTAGATGATTTCCTGCACCAGAATCACATTATCCAGGATATGCCTACCTTTGACAAATCCTCCTTGGTTGGTGGAGATGAGTTTTTCCAGCAAAGGCTTTATTCTATTTGCAAGTAACTTGGTGAGAATTTTGTAGGACGCATTATAAAGCGAGATTGGCCTGAATTTGTCGAATTCCTCCGGGTTGGCTTCTTTGGGAATTAGAGCTAAGAAGGTGGAATTTGTGCTTCCTCCCACTTTGGCTTTTTGGAGGAAGCCTTTGATCATTCGGTACAGATCAGCATTGATAGTGTCCTAGCAGATTCTATAGAAGTGAATGGAGAATCTGTCTGGTCCTGGGGCTTTGTTTGGTTCCATCTTCCATATTACATTGCTTATTTCGTCTTCAGTGAATGGCTTAAGGAGAGTTGTGTTGTCCTCCTCGTTTACCAACCTTGGGACGTGCTTGAGGAAGTCATGAGCTTCCTCACCATCCACCACACTTCTTCTTTGAACAACAACTGAAAATGAGAGGTTGACGCCTCTTTTATTTGAGTTATGCCTTTGAGTATAGCCCCTTCTGGCGAGGTGATTTCAGCAATGTGGTTTCTAGATAGACGGGTTCGGATTTGCTTGTGGAAGAAGGCTGTGTTTTTGTCTCCAGATGCAAGCTAGAGATTGCGAGACTTGAGTCTCAAATATTCTTCCTCCTCTCTGAATGTCCGGAGGGTTTTGGTTGATGTTCTTGCTCGCTGTGGATGTCTGCGCTGGTTATGACTTGCTTCTCCAGGCTCATTTGCAGATCCAATGGCTTCTTTGTGCTCTGCTTTCATTGGGTAGTGGGAATCTGTGGGCCTTTTTATCCATTGTTTTAGTGCTGCTTTGGTGGCTTTTATCTTTTTCTCCCACACATAGCTGGGCGAACCAAGAACATGGATGGCCCATGCCTTATTCACAGTTTCCAGAAATCCTTCTCTATTTGCCCATAGTGGGAAGAATGAAAAGGGGATTGGCCCTAGGTTTTCTTCTTCTTCCAGCAGAAGAAGGATGGGTTTATGATCTGACTTCCACTTTGGCATAATTTTCGTGGAAATGATCATCTTCTCGGAGGGGAAGGAGCTCTGGAGTAGGAATCTATCCAGCCTGGCTGATATGTGCTCCTCCCTTGTTCTGTTATTTGTCCATGTGTAAAGCCATTTTTTTGGCTTGAAGTCCAGTAAATCCCATTTTTGAATCAGGTTTTCCACAAAGGGAAGAAAGTGGTCCCTGCTGTTGGTTCCTCCTCTTTTTTCCTTTGGGTCGAGGATTAGATTGAAGTCTCCCGCAATAATTATGTTCTTGGGGGAGTATGCTTCCATAAATTCAGTCTGTGTTTGCCAGCATTCTTCCTTTTCTGTATAGAGGACAAGTACATAGAGATTAAAGAGAGCAAAGTTTATCTTACTTGGGAGATGGCGGAGTTCGGTGTAAATCTAGTGCTGCATCTAGAAAGAGCTCTCAAGCTGAAACTTGTCTGCCTCCCAGAGTGTGGCTATCCCGCCGCATGTTCCTCTGGCACTTATCGCTTTTCCGGCTTTTGTTTTCCATTTTGCTTTGCTGAGTTCCAGAAGGGCTTCACCTTCTATTTAGTCTCCTGGAGCATGAGGATCTCATGAAGTTCTGATTTCAATAGGCTCTTGACTGCTTCCGATTTTGATGGATTCCCCAGTCCTGTGCAATTCCAAGAGACTGATCACATTATTTATTGTTATGGATTGGGCTAGCACCTCCCTTGGGAGGCCTGGTTCTAGTATTTCTGCTGATAGACATATCTATAGTGGCCTAACTGTCTTGCATCTTTTGTCTCTCTACTTCCTCTTCTCTGGCCTCTCTATGAGATTTCCTCCCCACTCTTTTTTAGGGTCTCTCATTTGTTTCAACTTCTGAGGATCCCGATGTCTCTGGGGTCTTCTTCCTTGTCATATCTGCATAAGAATGGGAGCTAGAGGCACCTTTTGAGGTTTCGGTTTGGGGAGGGGCTGTTTCCTCTTGCCTTTTGTTTTCTTCCATATTGTTAGCCTGTGGTTCAACCTCTTTGTCTGCTGGATCTTGAAGTTTTTCTGGTGTGTTGAGTAATTCAAAGAGATTTGTGGGTATGTCTGCTCTTGGAGGGGTTGTGCTTCCTTCAGCTTGGGCTTTGGGGGGAGCACCCCTCCCATTGGACAATGCTTTCCCTTTGTCCCTTTTGTTCTGCTTAGTTGTTCCTGGTTTCTGTACCTGAGTCCATTTATCTCCTTTCTCCTTCTTAGCTCCATCCTTTGTTTTCTTTTTACAGTGCTTGGCAAAGTGCCCATAGCCATGGCAGTGCCGACATTTAAATGGGAGTTGTTCATAGTCTAACACTTGTATGTGTGTCCAGTCAGCCACCATGAGTTTAATAGCTTCAGGGAGACCTTCCTCCAGGTCTACTTCTATGCAAATTCTCGCACAAGAGTATTGATCTCTTCTTTCTGCTCGATCAATGTATTTACCAAGTTTGTTGCCTTTGGTTTCTAAGGATTTAGGGTTCCAATAGTGCAAAGGTAGATGGGGCAATCGCACCTAGACTGGAACAACTGAGGGCACATCTTGAGTTAGGTCAAAGTCTGGTGTCCATTGATTCAGATACAGACCCTGGGGCTCCATGAAGTACGGGCCGTTTTTGAATATGAGATTCCTGTCTTCTGTTGCTTCAAATACGAATACAAAGAATCCTTTGCCAACGAAATGGCTTTTTATTCCTTCCTTGACCAGTGGTTTCCAGTTCCTTTGCACCCAGGTGTCTACAGCTTTAGGCGAGGGCCATAAGCCAGTGAACTATCCAATAAGCCCTCGTTTTGCTAGGTTTAATGGCACTTTGCAGGGTTCTTCAGTCGGCAGAGCAATTGTGGGTATGGATTCCATTTTTTTAACAAACTTCTGTTGGTTTTCAGATGCTGGCCGTTTATTGCATGTCGCAACCAGGCCCTGGAATGCATCTAGCTTAGGTGGAAAAGGAACGTCCATTTCGCGGCCCCCTCTTGGGGTCATGGCTCAGTGACTGGGCGCTGTCTCTTGGTTGATTGTAGCTCCTTGCGCGCTTCCCTAGGCTCCCCTCTTCTCTGAAAGTTGATTCATTTTTATAAATACATATATCCATTATTAAATTCTACATACACCTATATAGTCTAGTTGAACATCATAGTTGCTAATAAATTCTACATACACATATATAGTCTAGTTTAACATCATAGTTGCTAAAATACTATTGACTTGTAAAATAAGAATTATAATGCTTTTTGTTCAATAATTTTAGATAGTTTTGTAAAATTTTCCATGATGGCAAATAGCCATATACTATAGAGTTAAATTAGATTTTGTAAATGTCATGACCACAAATAACCGTACATTATAGAAGAAATTATAATTATACTTTTCATATGTGAGGTTAACTAGCTAAAGTCTTGTTTTCATTGTGGAGACCCATGTTCAAATCCCATAGAGACATAAAGAAAAAGTATTTTTTATTGTGGAGGCTTATAGTAATGTTAAATTTAAGTGTCAAGTTAGGAAATAAAATAGATATAATGAATAACTTAGCAATGGTGTGTTTAGTTGGGCTATCATGGACCAAGGGCATATAGTGGGACTAACAACAAAGTAGGGAGATTTGTGAGGCCCTTATACATTGGAAGTTGGTTAAAGAGATGTGTAATTAGTAACAAATTTCTACATGGTCCTCATGGTCTTTCAATATGAAAACATCAACAACAAGGTGGGGAGTGATGATCAATATTGAAGACATAAACTCAAAAATATGCTTGGGTAGAGATGTTAGCTGAGGAGTTGAATTTTTTTTATAATTAAGCTTAAATGCTTTATTCTAAATGCAAATTTCAAATTTTCTTTAAATGTGAATTAGTGTAGCATGAGAAAATTAACCTTTTGTGTTCTTTTATCTTCTTAAAATACACCTCTTATGGAAATTCACTAGGCACTTCTCCTAATTTCAAGGATGGTGTATATGGTGAATCAAACTCTACAAATGCTCAAGGCTTTGTCAACATAAGGTGTAATAATTTTGAAAGATTTGGGCCTTTGGGCTTTAAATGAGGTAAGTCAGTTGAAGAACAACCAGACCCTCGAACAAGGTGTGGACCTAGCCCGAGTAGACCGCACCGGACTGATCCCTATTAGAGTTGGCATGTGAGAAATAGGCTGGATCCCTGACTTCATTCGAAACTCTGAATGGGCTGAAACGTCGTGGGATCTGTGAAATAGAATCGCCTAGTTATTGTTGAATACGTGGCTACTTTGGTTTGAGAGGGAAAAGGGCAAGCGTTCTGCGTTTTTTTCTACTTTCCTGTTTGGGTACATTGTGTTCGACCCTCAAATTTCTGAAATTGTGTGTTCAAACTATGGAAATGCACATGGTAAGAACTTAAGCACTATTAAGACGGGGCATATGAAAATGAACATGGGATTTGGAAAGAAGATTAATGGAGGGATGAATGCGCAAAAACTCACGTGCAGAGTCGATACTTGTAGTGTGAGGCTTGGAGATAGGGGAGTTTAAAGAATCGATGCACATATATCAGAGAAGAGAAGAGGAGTTAAAAGGGCTTGGGAGTATCGGTGCTTGCAAGAAACTAATTTTAGATACGTCAAGTGGTATCAAAGTGTTAGTTACACTTCTTCTGGATTTGAAGAGCGGTTAAAGGAAGTTGCATTCGGTCGACAAAACTAAAAGAATTCTTGTGAAGGAGAGGGACACAGAGAAGATAGCAAGCTCCCTCGATCAACCACTAACCTTCCAATTAACTACTCTTCTAGCCTAGGTGATTTCACAAAGTCAGCTGTAGTCCATCAAAATAGGATTTTCTTCATTTGCACGTAGTAGGTCATGAGGTCGAAACCCTATAAATTTAGGGTAGATTTTTGGTCATTAAATAAAGCCTTCGACATTCCAAATAAAGCCAACATCGATTAACATACTTTTTGGTGTCTATAAGCTAAAACATCTAGTTTACTAGTTTTTATTGTGAAACCGACCCAATTTTTTTATGGCATGACTCTTTCTAGAATTTCTAGCAAGTTTCTCAACTTTCAAGTGAATAATATATTTCTCAATTTTGGTCCAACGTTTTATGGAATGTTTGGAAATATCTTGAGAATCTTGTCAATAATAGCGGTGAATTTCCCTTATGATCATCTTCATAGATCATTATCGTCCTATAGCATGGTGAAACCCCTAATCGTCACTTTCCCTTCTGAGTCCACTTCGTCCCTAATTCTTATTCTGTAACTATGGCCCTCTTCATAGAAATATCCCTCCACAATTACTCAACCTTCTAGACTTTATTTTTGGCCCTGACTAGGGCCATTTTAGGGAGCCCCTTGTAGTCCAGTTCAATACAATTTTCTTTATTTTCCAATGGAAGGTCATAAAGTCAAAACTCGGTAAGTCTAAGATAGCCTCCTAAAATCTTTCTTGAATGTCTAGGGACTCTCTTGTATCAATAATGCTTTGTTCGAAGTTTAGCCTGGATGTTTATTGAATGTATGGGGACTCTATCATATGAATAATGCCTTGTTTGGAGTCCATCCTACATGTTTATTGAATGGTTAGAAAGTCTTGAAAATATTCACAACATGGGTGAAGTTTTGTTTCATAAATTGAAAGGAATAAATATGTCAGTCATTTTTCTCTAGAAATGCTTTAGGCATTACCTGAAAATGCCATTGAACTCTTGGAGGGGGCGAGTTAGAATCATCTCCTTGTGGGTGCTCCTTTTGGATGAAAATGGAGGAGAAGCGTATTCTGCATATATACCTGACTCTTGAACTCTTAAATCAAATGAAAGAAATCTAATGGAAAACAAAAAGAAAAAATAATTTGACGCAGTCATATGGAGGACGTGACATGTCTTTTAGTGATTGATTTTGTATATATACCCGACTCTTGAATTCTCCCCTGAGAAGGTATTGGGATTATCAAAGCTTCACAAAGAAATACACTGTCCGAGAAGCAGAAGTCACGAAAGCAGGTTGAAGGACAATACAATTTTTGGGAAAGCAAGATCAGTTCACATTGAGATGGTACAAGGAAAGGAGAAAGCTCGAGATGATCCATAATTTTATCAATGAAAATTGATAATTAACATGGAAGTTTGATTGCTCAACTACAACAATAATCGGGAATTCAAATCTAATATAACATAAAAGTTTGTTGTATTCCTTTTTTCATATTTAAAATGTTATTTTATGTCATAATTATAAAAATAAAAAATGCTGAAATCATGTGAGCCACTATGAATAGGAAAATTCATTAGGATTAAAAGTTCATGGGGCATATGAAAAGTCATGGGGAAGGTGAAAGATCATTTGACCTGTTTTTAGAAATATATCCTCATACCTCAAGGGGAAGGGGCTTTGGGAACTTGAGCTTTGCTAGCATTTAGATGTGCTTAGGTAGCTAGAGCACTCTTGCTCTTGGAAAATTTTAGGTTGAGTGGTGGTAAGGCTAGGGTTGGTTTAGGAGATGATATGAGAAACCCTCATTCCACTATTGTATTTTGATTGGTTTGTGGCACATGTAATTGGCTTTGCAAAATTATCAATAAGAAGTTCTTCTTTTTGGCATAGATTCCCATGCATTCCTTTGTTTCTTGTAATGGCTAACCAATGCTCCAATTATGTTGCATGTGTGCTTTCATATTAGTTTTATGTTAATGAACTAATTCGTGGCATATGAATTATGTGTTTGCTTTGAACCTCTGCTCTCTTATTCCATGCTATGCTAGTAACTAAATGTGAACTAGTTTGTAGTTAACCTATAGTACTTTCTTATTGGTATGTTTCAGATGGCCTTAGCTAAATGATTCCTCTTGACGCATACTTTTCTTATTGTTTTGTTGTTATGTTCTTCTATATTGTGTTACACGTTTTTCAATTGTGGGTTGATTCTGTATTCATTCTCTAGGCATTTCACACTTGCTCTCACAATAGCTTCTTTGCATTTGATAGCCAAGAGAAAACACACATGGTGATAAGTCAGTCCCACATACCAAATGGGGATCCTATCCCAAATGGTGTGAGGTCTAAATGGGACTTTGGACCAAATAGACCCCCTTACTGTTGGCAGTTCACTTTGCTCTGTCAACATAAGGTTATGCAAGGAAACAGTGGAATAATGATCACTCTGGATGAAAATAACCCACACTAAACTAATGTAGTTTCCATATGTCATAGATATATTCATTAAACATAAATGAATTCATACACCCCTAAAACATACATTGAAACCTTCCTAGCAACAACAACGCGTATCATTTGAACATAATAAATGTTTAACTAAAAAATTAAACATTCGAAAAAAATTCGTTGAGTGAGTGAAAATCCAACTCTGTTGCAAAATAAAAGAAATAGAGTTCATTTATTTATATAGTGACACAATTATTTACAATATAATTCAACTATACTTTATTCACACAAAACATTGTTGCAAACCTTGTTAAGACTCTGTAACTCATTCATTGATCTCACTATTCATACAAAATGCATAAGTGATAGAACCATGGAACTAGAACAAAACCTATGGATATTTCATATTTATATTATGCATTAGTAGCACAAGTTATACGCAAGCCCCATATACCTGAATACAGGAACTCAAGTTATGATCGTTCATATTACACTATCTAGCCAACACCATTACAATAAACCAAGTAAATATTGACAATAGAATAACAGATTATCAGATCCATAGTACAATCGTCAAGAAATCTAGAAAGAAAAATTATTATCCAACAGTAGAACAAAAATAACATCAAACAGAGCAAAAAAAAACTAGTAATCAAGTAACAGAACCCACTTCTGTTGGGAACAACTCATTTTATAGCTTTTGTCTTCAACATCATACTTCAAGGAATCCCTAGCAAGATCACCTAGCTAGCTCACTCTAATGCATTATACTATCATACATGCTGAGATACAACCATTATTTGGACCAAACCAGGATGAATCACTGCCATTGTCCATATCTAACCAACCAGCATAGGTGGAGGATATGCTAACGATTGAGGAATATTTCATTTAAGGCATAGCCTTCTCAACCTTCGTCACACATCTGTGCAGTCTGTCAGGCATTTGTGGCACGTTATGTATAGTGTTCTCCATCCTTTGCATGATTTCTCAACACTTTGGAAAAATTTCAAAATTATTCTCCCTTTCCTCCTCGTTCTTTCTTATCCCAAATAGTTCCCTAACACTACTCATGGATTGTCCTTGGGCCACTCTCTCATGGTTGTGCACCAATGGAATAAAGAAACTCTACAATCTTTGCCACAGTTTTTTCGAACATTTATTTAGCAACATGTGTGACTGTTTTCGTTTCCTCTACCAATCCAATAATATTTATTCTTGGGAATGACTTTGTGCATTGTGATTTGTGCTGCAATAAGATCATCTATGAGCTGGATGGATTCAATTTGCAATTGTTCCACTTTTTGAGCCAGTTGTTGTTTCCCCATCCCCACCCTCCATTGGTTAATCTTTCTTCCCAATTCCACTGGGATTCATATCAACAAATTTCAAGACACTGATTCATTTCTAGTTTTTGGGGATCCGTTTGTAAGCTATAGGATGAGAACTCACAAATACCATGGAAGAATGGATTTGTGTATTGAAGACTCATACAAATGCTTGAATAAATCATTGGCAAGGTCTTAACTATGTTCATTGTAAATGGTGTTCACTTCCATAGATGCCTGGTCCCATGAAGGTATAATTAGGCTATGTTGAGATTGATAGAAAAATTCAGGTTATGTGATGATACTACTACTACTCGGTAGTTGGTGTCTAATCCCAAGCGGGACCCCTCAGCCTTTGGAATTTGGCTCGGGGGTGAAAATTGCAAGTGAGTCTTGGTTGCAGCTGTCTACGGTTGGGTGGAGTGTCATAGTCCCAAACTTAGTTGCCCAAACATTTCAAGGTAAGTGTTTTCTATATTCACAATGCCAATAATCATGTGCTTACATTTCCGAAATTGAAATGGTGTTTATGTGAGCTATGAATGAGTATTGCATTTGTTTGTTGAAATGGTGTTCGCAATGAAATGGATGCATGTGCATTTCTAACCTAATCTTGTGTCGCAGAGCAAGGCTTATGATTACATCAGGTTCATATGATTATAAATGGTATAATGTGTAATGTTCTATATAATAAAGAAGATCATGTTATACTTCTAGTTGAAATGGTGTGTGTATAACATAAGAATATATCTCTGATTTGATAGAATGAATAATACACATAGTAAAGCCTTGAAGGCAATGAAAAGGTCTGTAAAGATCGAGACTAAATCGTGACAGTATATAACATAAGATCCTTATATGTTAATGAGTAATAGTTACATCGAGGATGCTTGTTTGATAGGGTCTGTATACATATATTGGCTACAAGCCGTTTTGTAATTTACATGCCATCACGTTGATGTTGAGGATAATATCCTCTCTAAACTGTGTTAAGCTGTAACCTTTTCGAAAGGCCTCTTAACTTGTCGATCATCAAGGAGTGTTGATCTCCTTAAGCCCTTTTTGTATTTTGCAACTCCTGTGGAATCGAGAGAAACAATTCTATTATAAGCTCAGGAGGATATCACCATGAATGCTTAGGGAGCCATGGTGGCCATGGCGGAACGCTGGCACAAATATAGCCGGTTGTAGAAACACCACAACTAAGTCATGGATGAATCCATGCACGAAGGGCTAAGTTATGCAACAAGCGCGTTGTGGCGAGGTCTGGCATGCTATAGTTTATAAGTTATTTGGGTGATATTATGTAATCGATCTGACAGGAAAACCTAAACATGGTAGCCATATATTGGCTGCTGAGATTTTTCCTTATCGCGATTGGGTGCTAGCAGGATGACATGGCCTGAAGACCTCACCCCAAAAATTCTAAGTTAGTGTAGCAGAGGCTGGGCAGGGAAAGCTGGGCTTACAACTCATAGGCGAAGTGCAGTCCCATTAGCTGGGAGTGGAGCTTGCAGGACAACTCATCCATGATGTTGAAAAAATAGTTTCGCATGTTAAAACGAGTAAATCTGTAGTGGAGTGCATGATGACGTTGGTCGAGACAGTGTGGCATCCACGTCACCCTAGCTGTAATAGTATTGGTGTGAGGTTGGCTGTAAGACAACTCAGCTCGCTGGGCCTTATTTGAATTTAAATGCAGGTGTAAACGTTTGGCGAGATGACTAGCGTTGGGAAAACTGGGCTTACAACTCATAGGCGAAGTGCAGTCCCATTGGTCGGGAGAGGAGCTCGCAAGACAACTCATCCATGATATTGAAAAAAAAAGTTTCACATGTTAAAATGAGTAAATCTATAGTGGAGTGCGAGATGATGTTGGCCGGGACAGAGTGGCATCCACGTCGCCCTGGGTATAACAGTATTGGTGTGAGGTTCGCTGTAAGACAACTTAGCTCGCTGGGCCTTCTTTGAATTTAAATGCTGGTGTAAATGTTTGGCGAGATGACGTAAGTCAGGCCCTCATGGAAAACACGTGGCCCAACAACCATGTTATTAGCTAGGGGCAGACCCCCTGACAGGTCAGCGCGTTGATCAACCCTGGAGCATTCCTAGGATTAAAGTGTGTGAGGGATTGGGGTGAGTTAGAGCGGGATTACTTGGTAGTGCCACGGTTGGCACCAATCCGGAACGAGGGTCGTGCCGAGGGTGTGGCCCACTAACCCACGTGTTTCAAAGGGTTGCCTCTTTGCGACCATCAGATTGGATGCCGTTGGTGGGGACTGTTGGAGCGAGCATGTGTGGCAAGTTTTCATTGCCCCGGTGGGGTTAATGCATGGTGGGACACGTTTACTGGAGATGTGTGTCATATATTTTGCCTGATATATGTCCACCATGGCGGGAGTGGTCTGTGACATGCCCCCCGATGATGTTAGCTGAAAAAGGGGGTGGTGTAATTAATCTGAGCCGTCAAATGGGTGGTGTCTATGGACCGTCAGATGGGGGTGTTGGAACCCACAAATAGAACCATGATTGCGTGGGGTACCCTCCCATTAACGATCGAGGACAATGACTCATCACAATTCACGTGCTAACTATCAATTACTCTGCCCTCGTTGTGACTATCGGATTGGATGGCGATGGTGGGGACTGTTGGAGTGAGCTTGTGTGGCAAGTTTTCATTGGCTTGGGGGGGTTAATGCACAGTGGGACATGTTGACTAGAGATGTGCATTGTATATTATGCTTGACATATGTCCACCAACCACTATATAAGCGTTTATTTAATATATATATATATATATATATAGATAGATAGATGGTTCAGAGACTAAGGAAAAGTTGAGGATCGAAGAGGACTCATTGAAACCCTAGAAAGAGAATTGGTAATTAAAATGAATAAAGGACAAAAAAAGAAATAATAATACTAATAATTCCATTCTTCTAATAATACAAGAGGAGTTGGATTAGTAGTAATAGCATATCCCACTAGGGTAGGTGGGGTAAGGTTGTTACAAGTGGTATCAGAGAAACCAGGTTATTGTGATAAATGCCTTGGCAGTGCATGTGATTGCTTGTTGGCATTAGGAGGGTTGTTTTTGTGTGTTGGTTGCCATTTTTTTCCTTGTAAGCACTTGTTCTTGTGGTTAATGCCTTGTCTGTTTAAAGAATGAGGATGATAATTGTTTTGGTTGAGTTTTAATTCCATAGGACATGATTGATGCATTTACATGGTGCTCTAGTTATGTGGCATGGTTGAGTATATGATTGCTTTAGTGTATTATCACTGTTGGTCATATGGTGAGCCTTTGCACGCTTGGTAGAATATGTATTTTACTATTAATATGATGCAAGGAACACAAGGAAAACTCCTTGCGATTCCTTCCATTATGTATATTTATGAAATTTTGTATTTGTGTGTATGCTAGCTAATTGGGGTGTGAGAGTTTCATGGTCTGGTTGGCATATAGCAAGGACCCCAATGGAGGATGACTATTTCTATATGATGAAATGGGTATTATGTTTATGAGGGGTGTTTTTTCGTTGGTGGTTAATGCTTTCTTGCCATATGGGAACTAGATGAACTCAAAGTTAGGGGTCTGGTGTGGACCTTGTAGATGCAGGATCTGTAGTTTGCTAAAGAATGATGTGCTTGACGATTGCTTGCTTATGTTGGTTGCTTACCTGTGCAAGTGAATTCTAGGTGTAGCATTATGATGGAAGGATTATGTGATTGCACGCATACACATGATGCATTCATGAATATGATAATTGTTGATTATAAAATGGCAGGTGTTCATGCTGAAGATTGTTTCCTTCGTACTTGTAAAGGCATTATTGTAAACATGTGACTAACATTTAAATTGAGATATGTGTGCATGTCAATGCTTGCATGATCATGTGATTGCTTGTTTTGCATAACATGGTTGCTACTATTGACCTTTATATATGCCAATTGGATGGGAACATCCAATGGCCTGTATATGATATAGTGCCTCAGGAGATTAGAGGTACGATGTTGCACAATTTTAGGGAGCCAAGTGATTGATGAATAATTGGTTTCATGTATATGTTATAGCAACAATGATCATGGTTAGTTAGTGACTAGTTACAGGAGCAGAGCGCATGTTGACTGGGACAGTGTTACCAAATATGTTAACCTAAATTGCATGTAGGTCCTATAATGCATCTGCGTGAATATGACAATTATAAGTGTGATTAATGTTAATATAACATGAGATTTTTTATAGGTGACGCTTTGAAGTTGTAGATGCCATGGCTGCTGTTGACCTTGGTAAGAGGGCCGAAATCTTCTTGTGTACAAAAGTTGATTAAAACAATAGTGCGGCCTTAGAAGAGAGGATGATATTAAATCATGTTGTTAGTATGGGTCAAATATTGAATTCTAAGTTCTGCTTTGGCATGATGATGATTATGAATAACGTTAATACATATGCATTGCTAAATTTCGAAAACAAGCTTATGCATATGATTACCGGTGCCTTGGTCTATGATATGTGGTTGATGATGATCTTAAGGATCTATGATAGCTGGAGTATTACATACTTGGCCTGACATAGTAAGATGACAATTGGCATGTCTGTTGTTAATTTATTTTGTGCACTAACATCTGAATGTATGTGGCAGCACATAGTAGGATTCGATGGCAGAGAAAGGAAACATGTATTGTGGCATGGTGCAATAGGATATGGACCAAGCCCATCAAGAATAGGAAGAGTGACATCCCATCAAGAACGAGGAATAACATTGATCAACATAGAGAAAAGTTGAAGGGAAGTGAAGCAGAATGGCTCTGAGTTTCCCTGTTGGTTGTCGGTTGAGATATTGATCTATGGAACCTTGGAGAGATTGGGAAGAGTTCATCCCTTAGACAACATCTGTGGAAGCCGCTCCTGAAGTTTCCTTGGCTTATCTCCTTGTTTTGCAGTGATTCTACACTCCTTGGAAAAGGGTGAATCCTTTGTGCTCTTTCATGGGAAAGGTGGTGAACTTCTAGATTCCTCGTGCCGAGGAATGTCGTTGTAGTTATTTGGTGGGATTGAAGAAGGAGATCCTCTGGAGTCCCTGTTTCCGGTTGTAATTGATGTTAATTCCCAAGCAGGACTCCTTAGTCTTTGGAATCTGGCTCGGGGGTGACAACTTAAGTGAGTCTTGGTTGCAACTGTCTATGGTTGGGTGGAGAGTCATAGTCCCAGACTCAGTTGCCAAAACATTTCAAGATAAATGTTTTATGTATTCACAATGCCAATAATCATGTGCTTACATTTATGGAATTGAAATGGTGTTTTTGTGTGCTATGAACGAGTATTGCATTTTTGGGTTGAAATTGTGTTCATAGTGAAATGAATCCGTGTGCATTTGTAACCTAAGCTCGTGTCCTAGAGCAAGGCTTATGATTACATTAGGTTCATATGATTCTAAATGCTATAATGTGCAATGTCCTATATAATAAACATGATCATGTTATACTTTTGTTTGAAATAGTGTGTGTATAAACACAAGAATATATCTTTGATATGAAAGAATGAATAATACATGTAGTAAAGCCTTCAAGGCATTAAGAAGGTCTACAAAGATCGGGACTAAACCATGACAATATATAACATAATATTCTCATGTGTTAATGAGTAATGAATACATCGAAGGTGCCTGTTTGACAAGGTCTGTATACATATACTGGCTACAAGCCGTTCTGTAATATACATAGCATCACGTTGATGCCGAGGATGAAATCCCTTCTTAACTATGTTAACCTTTAACCTTTTCCAAAGGCCTCTTAGCCTCCTTTGATCAGTGTATTCAATGTCACAAGGATATGGCCGCTTGTGGCCATATAATATGCTTTAGCTAGTTGCATTTTATCCAAGAGGGATGGTTGCGCGTCCCTTCCAATAACCAAACACCTCTGAGACCTTTGATAAGTGCAACTGCGCACTTTCAGTAGCCATGGAAGTCTTCGACGAGTGCCACTGTGTTTGTTGTAGATCTAATCCCAAATATTATAGATCTGCTATGAAAATACAAGATAATGCAAATAAACCCAAGAAATAAGATAGAAATAGATAGAAATGATTCTTTATTATCAAACCCTTAAGGTAGGGCAACACCATACATTCACTCCTTAAGGAAGGAGAATACTCCACAAGCCATATGCTTGTACATACAAGATTACTCTCTTCATGTCCCTCCATGTGGAGTCTCTAGCCTTGGAATGTTATGTACCTAGGAGGGGTAATATGGGGTACCAAGGGAGGTACCCAAGGTAATAATGTAATAATGGGATGGGCCATAGTAATAAATAAGGTGGTTAACCCATGTCATGTAAGGGACCACAAGTAGTTTATAATAATGTAATGGGCCCATGGTATTAGTGATGGTATGAGTAAACCATGGTATTGATGCATGGTATTGTATGTATGAGG